>CABFOV010000259.1:126219-146903 GCA_902141375.1 Timema poppense
GTCCCAGTGGGAGTGGTCAAGGTGATGGAATATGGTCAGAGCCACGTTTAAATTGCGGTTGAACCTTTCCACATGGTTGGGGGAAGGATTGTATGGACTTGTTGTCACGTGCCTTATACCCCATAAAAAACACATGTCCCCAAAAACCTTTGATCTAAAGCATGGGCCATTATTGCTCACAATTATTCTAGGGGTGCCTAATAATGCCCAAACTCGCCTAGACAAAGCGTCGACAGTGGTCGATGCCTTCATATTTCTAAGTGGTATTAAAATCACAAATTTAGAGAAGGCATCCATGGCAATCAAAACAGCAGTATTACCCAGCGTGGTGCGGGTGAGGGGTCCCACATAGTCCACAAAAACCTTTTCCCACGGGCGCGTTGCGATATCGGCAGAGTGCAGACCAATTTTCGAGTTTTGAGACGGCTTTGCCTTTTGGCATGGCTCGCACCTACGTACCCACTCTCTGACATCTCTGGGTAAATTAGGCCAAAAAAACTCCTTTGACACCTTACGTTCGGTTTTAAGTATGCCACAGTGTCCGCCGAACACAAAGTTGTGAAAGTATCTCAGGAGCATGGGCCTGAGTTTCCCTGGCACGTAATACCGGGTCCTTCCTCTAATCTTGACTACCAAGAGACCTTTATGGACACAGTAGTTACCTACGTCCTCTCCAGCATTTATCCTCTCCACTACCTGTTTGCAAAAATCGTCCTCAGACTGGTGGTCACCAATAGATATAAAAGACTCGGGGATAGTGTGGATGACACAAAGGGGGTCCATTTCTGGGTGTTCCCCAACGGGGTCCAGATCTTCAGACATGCGGGATAACGCGTCCGCTACCACATTTAACTTCCCGGCAATATGATGGGTGGTAAAGCTATATCTAGAGAGTCTCCAAACCCAACGCCCTATCTTGCCCAGTTGTTTTGGATGGTTCCACATCCAAGATAAATCTACGTTATCGGTGAATAGATCAAACTTTCTCAGTTCCAAGTAGTCGGAAAACTTCTCAACCGCAAAGACGCAGCCGAGACATTCCTTCTCATAAATACTGTATTTCCTCTCCGTGGCGTTCAAAGTCCTACTAGCGAATGCTACTGGTCTATCACCGTCAGGGGTTAACTGAGAGAGCACAGCGCCGAGGGCTACTGAGGACGCGTCTACATGCAGCCGAAATGGGAGCGATAAGTCAGGCATGCGCAGAACAGAGGGTGATACTAGATGCCGCTTGAGAGCGAGAAAGGCACTGTTTTGTTCCGGTCCCCATACAAATGTTGCTCCTTTTTTCTTAAGGGAATTAAGGGGGCAGGCGACTTCTGAAAACATGGGGATGAACCTGGCGTAGTACGCACACATACCTAAGAAACGCAACACACTTTTCAAGTTCTTAGGGGTCGGGAAATCAAGGATCGGCTTTACACGCTCCGGATCAGCGAGAAGGTTCCCCTCGGAGATAATGTAGCCTAAGTAGGGGATAGATTTCTTTGCCCAAGTGACCTTTTCCGAGTTAACGGTAAGACCGGCTGAGCGCAGACGATGTAAAACGGTTTTAACATGAACTAAATGATCCTCAAGAGTGTCACTGTAAATGCAAATGTCATCCAGATGATTAAAAACGAGCTTAAACTTCAGATCAGCCAGAATGTGGTCTAATACCCTATTTAATGCTTGCCCTCCGCAACTAATGCCCAAGGGCACATGGTTGAACTCATAGACCTGCCATGGGGTAACGAATGCCGTGAATTTCTTAGACGGCTCTGAGAGCGCGCACTGCAGAAAGCTCGCATCAAGGTCAATCAAACTATAGAATTTAGCCTTGCCAAGATGTTGGAATGCAGACTCTATACTAGGCATAGGATAGGGATCGAACAAAATCTTTTTGTTCACCTTCCTATAATCTACAATGAGGTGGTACCCTTTTCCCTTGCGGGGGATGATGAAAGCTGGGGTAGGGGTATTTGGACGGGCGAATAACTCCTCTCCTCTCGAGGTCAAGGACCACTTCCCTAAAGATTTCCATTTTGGGTGGTGCACAGGAATATGGACCTGAGTGCACTGGAACGTCGTCCTGCGCAATTATGTTATATGGCAGAATGTCACACTTCCCCCACCTATCTGTAATAACGTCAGGAAATTGACTGACCACGCGGTGTATCGCTTCACTATCTCTATCCATACAAAACAGACCCAAAGGGGGCTTGCATGATACAAAGGGGATAAAATCTCTAGGCGTGAAACTAAATGATACTCGCCGTTCACCTAGGTTCAAATTGGCCCTGGTCTCATACAAGAAATCATTCCCCAAGATGACATCAAAAGGAAGGTTCGGCAGAACGTAAAAAGATCGCTTCCATGAAAATCGCACCAATATAACCGGAAGATTGACTTTACAAGAAACCCACAAACATTGCCCATTCGCCACGGCATACGCCTTCGGCTCCATGGACTCGTACAAAATATTCATTTTACCCTTAATAATGTCAAGAAATATATTACAAACAAATGAATGACTGGCCCCGGTATCAAAAAGTCCCACACACTCTACAGGTCCAATAGAAATAGAGACACACGGACTCGGAACGCGTGGCTTATAATATACAGGCGCGACCGCACCATGACCACGGGTGCGCCTCAAGGGTTTCCCTCCACGCACTGTCTACGGAGATGCCCCAATCTATTACAACGGTAACACCTAACTCTGGATACATCACGGGGCGCACGGTTCCTGGGATTCAAACCTATGGGGTTATTCCCACTAGTAGACCTATTACGGCCAGCAGGCAAGGAGGGGTCAAGTGACAACGCAGTATAGACTGCTCCGGGACTCGAACCCGTTCGCGCGTGATTTTGCAGTGTGGGCGAATGCGCACTCAGGTACTCTTTTTCTGAGAGAAGAGTCCCCTCAATGACAGACGCTAAGGAGTAAAGATCCTGTATGAAGGTGGGCTTGTTGGAAAGAACAAAATGGCACCTGGTCAACGGAGACACATTTTCAAGAATTACGTCTACTAACTCAGTATTAAGTACACGAGCAGCTTCAGTGATGGAAAGGATGAAATTCCTGAAAGATTCATGGGGGGACTGAAACCTATGAACCACTTCTCTACATAGCTTCTGTTTTATTCTATTGGGCAACAACGCGTTCAATACCAGATCTATAACCGTCCTTAGGGATAAGTGGGCCTGAATACCTTGAGAAAACAGCTCGGTGAGAAAGCCGGACGCTTTCGTCAAACATAAGGTAAGGAACTCTGGTTCATTTACAAGTTTAAGACATGAAGCCCTATTCACTTCTACTAAGAAATTAAATAGAGCAGTATGGTTCTGCCCATCACATACAAGGATAAGGCCAAGAATCTCAATTAAAACTTTGCTCTGACATTTAGAATAACCTACAGGCACGGACGGGGCAGTGTGGGGAAGAGTAACTGGTTTCCCACCCGCATCCCCGGCCATACCGAGATCGGCCGTAGCCTCCACAACCTCACTCAACAGTTCAGAGAGAAGAGCTCTTAACTCGCCCACCGTAGCGTTGGGTGGGACGGAGACTTCCCTGGACTCGAGCTCAGACAGCAGCTGGTCGCGGCTAAGCTTGTAAATCTCAGTTTTCTTCATTCTAGTTGAAGTCTTGGCATCAGGCTTGAGCGGCGGAACCATGGTCTCGGACAGCGTGAAACAGAATGGACAAGCATTAGTAAACAAATTAACAATGTGCGGTTTCTCCGCAGCCATCTTAAAACTAACAGGGCACAAAACGTGGAACCACGAACCGTGAACCACACACCATACACTGTGGAACCACGCTCTGCTACCACTTTTCTCTTGTGACGCCCACCACTAGGAAGGTTGCATGGGAAAGAACAACCATGGGTTCACAAGAGAAGATAATATTTTATTACAATTTGGTAAAATAACAAAGGTAGAGCAGGTACAAAGAATCGCTCAAAACAGGCATCAAGAGCCTATGATCAATGCGGCAAAACATTAACTCATCCGTCACAAACCTTTATAATATTTACAACCCTCTCAGGGGAAATAGTTGGGCTGAAAGTCGTGAGATTTAAATCTAAACAGCCCGCCAAAAAGGCGTGAATTATTTAAATAGCCAAGATGGCTGATGTTTAGTTAACAATGTACAAAGACGCTACGGACGTCCGACACTATGTAAAAAAAATAGAGAGCCTGCAAATATTAATACTAGATACCTAAAAAAACATTAATATAATAGAGGTTAAATATATACCAAATAGACGTCAACGATAGCCGTTGAACCCAGACCCTAAGTAGCAATGCATAATTTAACATTACAAATTAATTCCAATGGCTAGAATGAGTTACGCAACCTGCCGTAACACTCATACATCTTATCATAAAAAAAAACTTCCAGAAATAATGGGATACGAAACAATCTTCGTAACTAGTACGAGAGTATATAACCGCCAACACCCCTAGAAAATGCCAAGGTAACCGCATAGTAACCTAACGTTTAAGATAAGGGCGCGCCGCTAGTACCCAAGCAGTACTCAAGTTAACCCGGATTTCTCCCTGCAGACTAACATAATAGATTAGCGGTTCGACCGCTTTAAAACCAATTTAGAGAACCCATCCAGAGAGTTTTAATAACACCAAAAGGCCCAAAAGGTAATTTTGAATACGTGTTCCCTCCCCATAATTTAAACCGAAAATGAATTTTGAAGAATATTTCCCAAGAATTAGTATTACACCGGCGCCCTCACCTTGTCTAAGCCAGTGGTACAATGAGTGTCGCTTCAACCCACATTAGCCATTTTATAGTACAAAACAGTCCCAACGTATTCTCAGAAGAGGGGGAAAGGAGGGTGGATACATAGAACAAAAGGAAGGGAGAAGACTAGCGCTCTGGAAGTTTATCGGAGAGGCCAGTGATTACTCGGAGATAGTAGAACATCCTCGGGCCGGAACAGGAAATACTCTTGGTCAAGTTGAGTTCTAGTTTCATAGTGGCCGGGCATCGATGACGAGCGAGGCGTTGACTAGTGTCTCGCTTCAGTCTAACTCGTTCAGGCCGCGGGAGAGGATGTCTCGGTGGTGTATGTTAGCGTCCCATCTGACGGAGAGGAGCCACGCCAAACTTGGTGAGTGTTGAAGCTCCATATTACAGGGTGGTTGGTGTTAGATGTTGTTGGCGTTTGGAACATCGTTACAACCTCAGCTTTCACAATCTCCCATATGGCAAAATCCATAGGCTGACCTTGCTGCCCATTCCACAGGGCCCTTCTCCCAATCAAATGTCTGGGAAACATATCATCCAACCATTGGCATACAAAATCTGCATAAACAGTTGGAGCCCCATTTTGCATACACCACTCTGAATAGCCACCGATAGTCTCAAGTTCTGGTACCATTTCATTGCCCAACATACCGAGGTTATTTTCTCCAGTGAATGTTCATTCAAAGAAGAATGGACCAAAAATCTTGTCATCCCATAAACCACACCATACCTTTACTTTTAGAGAGCCTTGCATTTTACTGTCGATGAACCAGTTGGGGTTCATTTGTGACCAGTACCTGACATTTTGTTTGTTCACCTCCCCAAAAATCTAAAAATCTTCCTCGTCTGAGAACATCACTGTTTCCAAAAAAGATGGATTTACTGTAATTTGGCTAAGGAACCATTCACACCTCTCAACCCTTCGGTCAAGATCATCCTCCGTTATATGATGCAGAAGCTGCGATTTGTATGGATGAAAGTTTCACTTTTTAAAATTTTCTGTCGCGTGCTCCGGGGAACATCGGTCTTGGCGCTTGTGAGCTGCACTGATCTTTTAGGACTAGTGTGAAACCTTGCAAGCACTGCAATTCTATAGCTTCATCTACTGATGGTCTGCCAGAACGCTATTTATCCTGAGTCGATCTTGTTTCACGAAATTTATTCAGCAATTTTCCAACTGCACTATGAGATACTGATTTCCCCGGATGCCACCTATTGAACTCAGCCACCACATCCCTATGTGACCACCCCTCTCTTCCACAGAGAAGAATTCTCTCCACTCGGTGGTCTTTCTTCAGTGACATTATTCACCTGTAAACAAACAAACAAATACAAGAATCTAGTAATTTCTCATATGATACTAGACTTTATAGAACCCTGTAAATAATTCAAAATAGCATTACTAAAAAATAAGTTTTTAAAAAATAACATAAAAAAATGTGTTTAACTACATATTGATAAACAATTTAATTTGATCACTATTATTATATTTAGCACCGCGTCTTACTACCCGTTCGGGTTATACGCTTTAAGTACTAATTACTCTAATGGATTAGGAATTGGGAAGGTTGAATTAGAGGAATTGAACCCGCAATCGCGTTGAGGGAGAGTGGAAAACCATTTAGGAAAAACCGCCCCCAGTTCACCCGACCGAGATTCGAACCTCGATCTCCCCGTCCTCAGCAGTAGAGCTCAACACGACAAGCACGTTAGCCAACTACGCCACCGAGGTGGGTCTTGATCACTATTGAATTTCTTAAAAATTAAAAACTATTTTTCTCTCGCATTTTAAAATCATTATTTATTTGTTTGCATACTATATGCATGTTGTGATTGATATTAAATTTTAGCACAATACATTAATTATTTGTCCTTAATATTTCAAATCTGACCCTTCATGTCTTGAAACCTAGATATTTTAAAATTGATGAGTCTCTATAGCATATAACAAACACTTGTTAGAATAGTAAAGTAATTGTTTTATAGACTTATGACTTTAAAACTTTAATACTCTGTATTAACTGTTATAGTTGGCTCCACAGACCTTCAAAGAACACAAGAAGGAAGTTTATTCAGTGGACTGGAGCCAAACTAGGCAGGAGCAGTTTGTCTTATCTGCATCATGGGACTGTAGTGTGAAACTGGTATGTTTAATAAAGTAGAATCTTTGTTAAAATATTAATGAAACATTAAATCACATGCAACAAAGAATTGATTTAAAATAAAAGAATTTACAAAATAATATATCTCAAATTATTATAAAACAAATTAATAAAAATATCTTAATATGGATATTAAACCTGTTTTAATAAAAATGTACACTGGTTTTACTATAAAATAATTTGTTTAAAAAGTCTACTACATATTTATTCACACACACAACTAACTTTAAAATTCCATAAAATACTATAAATAGATGTATCACTACTTATTTTAGTATTCCACATTTTTTTACTACAAAACATTCTTTTTGTATTGTTCTTAAATCTTGCACACAAATAAAATAATTGTTATCTTATTAACAATTATTGTGTCTAAACTTAAACTATATTAATGTGTTAACATAAAACCACAATAGTCAAAATAACTTTTTACTATTTTTAATGCACGCCATGAATCTCTTTTAACAAAATTGTCTTTGTTGAGCATACTAATCTCAATTTTCAAAATCAAAATGTATTTTTTTTTGTCATCTTCTCCCCTTCTACTACCCATCATTAGCCAAAGTTGTCATGGTATGCGTGTGGGCAAAAATGTGATTATAGGAAGAAGAAACTAAAACACACTATTTCTTAATCCAATTTTAAATTGCACAGGTGTAGTCATTTAAATCTTAACTAAGATTGCCCATCGCTTTAAGATTAAATACTTGTTATTCATTGTGACACTATTCCAGAATATGTTTATCTCTAAATATATTATTACATTAACTTGTGATCTTAGTAATACATTGTTGGTAATAAATTATTAAATTAGTAGCTTGAAAAACATATTGGCTCTGGAAAAGTCAAAGAATTCTAAAATATAATTTGGCTGCACACCTTGATTGAAAAGCCTACACATAAATTTAACCCCAAATAACCCAATACAACCCCCCAAATAATCTCTAAGCCCCCTATAGTAGGAGTTTCTTTCTTTTGTTTAACTAATTGTAAAATCTTGATACCCTTTGCATTTTTTCTGCTATAGCTTGTAAAGTAACCAAGTCTTGGAGATCATTTATTTCTACTCCCTCAACGCCAACAATTAAACTTTGTGCATATATATGCGCAATATGTATCTGACCCATTTGGTCCACTTATACACGGTTATTTGTAATTGTATACAACAAAGTGGTGAAGTAAAATCTACACTGAAAAAGAAACTAAAGGGCTCATAACATATTGCCGGGACTGCATCGTAATCAAGTTATAGCAACATTGCGGGGCTGCATTGTGCATGCGTCATTCGGCGTGCTAGAGACATGAAATATCAAACTCAGGTAATTGCTGTAACTCCCCTTCTCTTTTGGTGAACTTACTTACATATTCCCTGTCCCAGGTGGGCAACACAGCCCACGGCCCTGATAGCATCCTCTATGATGCTGTCCCCTGCTAGACAGGAGTGTCTTCTTTATTGGTCTCTTCCCAATGGGCTTGTCAGTCAATACCTTAAACGTCTTATTTACCTTTATAATTGGGTTTGGGACACTCGTTAATTTTCATTCCTCTTAACGCAAGCGACCGTTATTCCTATTTAAAATATTGGAAAGGCAAAATTGGATTCATCTAGCTACAAATGCATAACATAACCGCTTGTTTACTTAAAATATTAAGAAATATTCTAGTTTTTATTTAGTTTTTATTAGCCAGTTTATTATCTGAACATGTAATAAGATGTGATGAAAAAATAGTATTGTTGACACTTCAATCTGTGTGTGCCTTTTTATGGATGACTATGCAATTTATTCCAGTACTTATAAATAATCCCCACAGGACTTAATGTCATATTTCACTTACTTTCGACAGCCTAAGCTTTTCTGCTGCCAAAACTCTTTTTGTTCACTTTCATGCATATGACAGAAGTTTTAATGAACACTTTTCCAAAACCTATCTCACCAACTTAGAGGTTCCTTGGACAAATATTGGATTTTAAGCTAATTGAAGAAAGTTGTGTTTCAGTTATCAATCTGCCCAAGGATTTTATCATTTTGGTATAAAGTTCAGTAAGAACATCCTTGATAAAAATGCTAGATAGCATCCACCGTGTAGGCATCAGACAAGACACGGTTGCTTTCAGTACTAGTTCATTTGTCGGTGTTTGTGCTGAATGTGTTGCGCTTCCTCTTTCATAAAGGAGGTTCTTTTTCTTAGTGTCTAATCTATTGAAGCTATACTTCATGTCATCCCATGCCGTCCTGTATTTCTTACACCCAACAATTTCTTGCATGAAATCAAATGATGTATTCTCGACATGTTTGGGATAGTCCTTCCGAAAGCTATTCCTACCGCCCCATAAAATATTGTTCTCTTGATGGTACGCTTGCCTCGATGCCATCTCAATCCTCCTAGATCAGTTTATCCTAGGTGACAACACCGCTTTTTATACATTAAAGGGTTTTTAGTGAGCTCAGTAAGTGATTTCAAGGATATAACCATATCTATAAGGACAGCTCAAAGTAGGTGTCTTTTGTGGGATGTGCTATTCTTGTTGAAGGTTTTGATTTTAAATGTTGCCCTTAATTCTCTAGGTTGTTCTAATTATTGTAATTTTGTCTCCTTTCTCTCCTCTATTAATTAAAAAAAAAAAATTCAAACCCTGGCTTTTTCCTACTTAATTTGCGGATACAGGCACCACTCTTTGCTGCATATTTAATATTATTCCTGGCAATTTCCCACTATTTCTGTGGCTGCATGTTATTTTACCTATCCTTAGAGCAATCTAGGGCAGGAAACCTATTTAAAATTTATATATATTCCTACACTCTATATTTCTGTTCATCTACATCATAGCTTTCTAACTTGCCCAATAGATTTCCCTGACTGACGATCCATAAGTTTTGCTACTACCCAGTAGTGATCTGTGTCGTAATCTGCACTCCTGTATGATCTGACATCCAGTAAGCTTGTGCGGTATCTTTTATACATCAGAAAGTGATCATTTTTTCTCACCACGTATTACTTGTCCACAGCAATTGAAGCATATAAGTGACTATGTGCATTCCCATCTGGGGAGTTCCAAGTATATTTATGTATATTATTACGCTTGAAGCAAGTACTTTTCACACTGCGGTTCTTTGATGTGGCCAAATTTATCAATCTTATTCTATTATCGTTGCTGACATCATGTAAGTTTTCTATTCCTATGGTAGGTCTAGGTAATTCTCCCGTCTCTATATTTGCATTAAAGTCACCAATAACAATTTTCATACAATAGGTTGGAAACTGGTCATGCAGGTGTTCCAGTTCCTCATAGAAGTTATCCTTAATCAGGTCATCTTTGTCATTTGTTGGACAATACACATTGATGATGATCATATTTATGCTACCTTCCTGTTACTACTATACTGGACATCCTTTCATTAAATAATCTTATGGTTATAACAGCTGATATACTCTTTCTGCGAGTAAGAAAGCCTGTGCCTAAACTCTTTATGTTTGTTCCTCCATAGTAAAAATAGTATTCACTAGGGGTTTGCGAACATGGGTTTTCTCATTCGCGTTGAGTATTTCAAAAAGCTACCGAGTTTGATTACATTCATAAATTTAAATAATTTAAAAAAATTGTTTATTTTAAATGTATAAAATAGTGTATTTAATTAAAGTTTCACCAGTCAAAACATTCATAATATGTGAATACCACATCTTTAAAATGTGAGATTTGAAAATGTATGAAAACAACACATGCTTTTAAAGTAAAAATGACACTCATTTTTATAAATACAAAATACTTTTGAAAGCGAATTTAAAAAACGGAAGCATTTTTTAAATGCTAAAGAACACTTTAAGATACCTATTTAAAAATAACAATGACACTTAAATGAAAATATGGTAGAAAAATTGACCAAAGGGGATTCAACGCTTATGTCTTTAAAGACATTACAATTACAAAAATAGTTCTTAAAATTGACGTTTTAATCAGCTTATACTACCCCTAAATAATTTACTGTAGCTTTAGTTAGCCTACAAGAGAACATAACCATCACAAGCAGTTAGAAATTTGAATTGGTTCCTATTTTTTTTATAAGTGCTTAATGTGATAATCGTACATGATCACATCTTCAGTTTAATTTCCATTCCTCTATGTGCAGTTGCGCATGTGCCTTATATGGGCTTTCACTAAAAAAATCTTACATTAAAATTTATTTTAATTAGAATTTATAATTCATAAAAGTTAATGTTATTCCCTTGAAATGAAAAATAAGATAGTTAAATAATGTAACTAGTGAGGGTGACCTGGCGGTCTAGTGTTAAGGGGTCAGACTTCTGTGCTGGGGGTTTGGGGTGCAATCCTCGGTCCCGGCACAGATTTATCTGATTGCCAAACCCATCCTTCATCTCTGACAAGACATGCATTAATCACAACTTGTGAAAGTGTGTAATGCCAGGCCTCCACCATTGTTCGGATTCCACGTTAAACTGTAGGTCCTTCATTTTATCTCACAATCACCCTACCATTACCCATTAGCGTAGGTGCGTACAATCCAAACAGGTAGTAAGACATGGCACTAATAATAATAACTTACTAATAAACATAGAAAAGATTTTTTAAATATCTAAATGTGATAAGTTTGGTGAAATATATACTGCAATGTTGAACAACACTTATTTTAGATAGGTTAACTTACATAATTCTCTAACTAGATAGTAACTAATGCTAGTTTTGTAGTTGATTGTATTATAACAAGTATTAAAATATACAGTTCAAAAATAAATAATACGGATTCTCACTATCAAATTTTTAATCTTATTGAAATTATAATTAAAGAAATGGCCCATGTAAAAACTGTAAAAATGATGAGTCAAGTATTTAGTGATCTACTTAGCTATTTTTATTGCTTTGTCGCGGTAATGCAACTTCATTCAAGGCTATTTCAAAATTAACAAACATATTAAATTAGTCTACCCACCAAAAGTAGTTCTAGAGCTTTAATAAGACATTAATATGAAATTTGATATCAACTTTACAATTTAAGTTACCAAATGATGTATAAGTGAAACAGCCGATTTCATCTAATTAATTAACCTCTACCCATTGAGTTTAAAAAATTGATTTGTACATTTATCAAGAAGCAGCTCAATAATGACAAGCCTACAAAACCTTTTATCTCGATTCCAAACTTTAATAACGAGCTTGGCTCGAAGCTCAATATCTGACTATTTGCAGAGCCCTAGTATTCACCTGAATCCACCCTACCATCTCCTGACCATCTAATCGCTTGTGTAGTTAGTATATATATGGAATGGTTAATGAGTTAAATTATGTTGGAGCAATTTTAACTAACATTAACTATCCTACAGTGTAAATTAGTAAAAGAATGCAGTCAGGAAATGCGTGCTATTACCCAGTCAATAATTAACATCTATCATGATATCAAATAATGTAAATCTCAGAATATACCAAATAATAGTCTTACTCGTTTTTCTCTATGTTAAACATGGTCTCTTACCTCACATGCCAAAAAAAGAAAAGCTAAGGTGTTCGAAAACAAGGTGCTTAGGAAGATATTTGGTTCAAAAAGGAATGAAGATTCTGGTAAGAGGAGGAGTTTACATAATGATGAGTTACATACCCTGTACTCATCACAAGACATTTTTAGGATTATCAATGCTCGTTGATTGCAGTGGTCAGGACATGTCGTGTAAATGGAAGAATCTAGAACTATTTTCATAGTATTTACTGGTAAACCCAATGGGAAGAGGCCATTGTGAAGACCTAACACAGATAGGAGGAGAACGTTAGAATGGACCTGAAAGTAACAGGCTGTAATGAGGTTGACTGAATAGAACTATCTCAAGATAGGTACGTGGCATATTTTGTAAGTGTGGCAATGAACTTTTGAGTTCCTTATGCCACAGAGTAAATAAGTTATTTAAACAGAAGATTTAATCTGATTAATATGCAAGTGTTGAACATAAGCCTGTTGGAACATTCACTTGTTGCATAAAAATTTGTGAGAAAGTATTAGTTATTTATTAGTCTATCTTCCATGCTAGCGATATTTCCATTTTAAATTATATATGTAACCTTTAATACACTAATATGTTCCATATATTGTATATTCTCGCCCATCTTATAAATAGTGTATTATAAATACTTTACTTATCTACAAAGTTGTGTTATATTGCTATCTAATCAGGCTTTTATTAGTGCTTCTAGTTTTGTAATATTACATTTTTTAATACTTACAGTGGGATCCTAACCGCCCCAATTCCTTGGCCACATTTTTGGGGCACTCTCAATTGGTTTACAATGCAATGTGGTCACCCCATGTTCCTGCCTGCTTTGCCTCTGTCTCAGGTTTGTTAGCATTGTCTTATGATACAAACATAAAGCATGCAGGTGAATTACTTTTAGATTTTTTTTCTGCAAGTCACTTTTAGTCACGATTCTCTAGAAAACTCATGTTAAGTAAATGTTTATCTCAAACTAATGGTTAGTTTTTCGGTTTCAAATGTTTTTCTTAGAGAGACGATCATAATTAAGTTACCTAAATTATAAACTAATTGGACATAAGTATAAAATAACATAGCTACATAAAAGTCTCAAACAAGATCCATTAATTCTTTCTGGAAAAAAATGTATTACAAAAGGAGGCAAGAAAGGAATTGAAGTAAAAAATTTATGAATCAGAAAAGTGTAGCAATTAAATAAATTGTTTACAAAGTAAATAAAAAATCACAGGTATACAAAGATTTGCAAAATAATAACACTAGTCAACACGATTTTTATCTCCAGCAATATTTTGGTTGTTTTAAGTCAATTTTTGTGTATAGGTCCTGGAAATGTTGAAAATAATTTCAGATCCCGTTATAATTTTTGTGTGTGTATGCTTATGTCTTTAAACATATTATGTGTATCTTCAACGATTTATTGAAGTAAATATATCTCTTATCTGCAATATGACCTACATAATAGTTGTTGCATGCAAGTATAGTAAGCAACTTCTAAGAAACTATATCACTGATCAGATAAATAACAAAATATTTTTCACATTTTCTCAGAGACAGGAGTATTACATCTGAAAGTATATTTGTCATACTGCATACATGCTCACACAATAGCTCTTTCAGTTACAGAGAATCAGCTATAGCGTGAGCGGTTGATCTGTGTTTATTTGTATAGTGTTTTTATCATTTTTGTTTTGCCTACCATTGTGATGTTATAATGCAGAGGCAAAGGAATTTTCTCAATATGCTTGTAAATTCTGCTAAGTGTGTGACTGGATTACAACGATGACTCTGAGGAAGTAAATCTTTAGTATTACTAAACTTGCATATTCTTGTATTTTGGTTGCAAGATTGGTGATCAGGACCTAAACTGGGCTATATATATATATATATATATATATATACATACACACACACACACACACACACACACACACCTGAACAACTAATCTGAGGATATGTCCCACTGGGAAACTCAAAAGTATGTTTTTCTTTTTTGTACCTGTTGTGGCAATAAATACAGAACCACATTGATGATTGTGATTTCTGTATGACAAAAATAAAGGGTTGTCAAAAAAGAGCAAAATACAGTTTTAAATATCCAAACATATCATCTGAACTAAGGTCTATACCACATAGTGAATAGCTGCTGGTAATATTATCACCATCATCAACTGTTTCCAGCCTGTGGCCGGGTCAGTTTAGTAAATTGCCTCCATCTTCCTCTAGCCTTACATCACTCTTCCTCCTTTAATTCCTTCCATTCTTCTCCTCTCACTTGAACACTTTATGTTATCTGCTCCTCCTATCTCTTTCTTGGCCTCCCCTACTGTATTTTTCCCACATACTTAATTTCCAACATTTTCTTCAGTATCCTATCTTTTTCCATCCTCATTACATGCCCATACCATCTCATTCTCTCTTCCTCTACTATCTCATATACTCGCTGTACCTCAACTCTTCCCTGGATAATATCATTCTTAATCTTGTTTCTCCTCATGGCAGCTAACATGCTCCTCACAAACTTCATTCCCATGGCCTTCACTTTCCTAGTCTCTCTTACATTCATTGTCCATTTTTCTGCTGAATATATGACAATAGGTACAAATTATGTCCTATACAATACTTTCTTACACTTCAAAAATACTTCTCCTTTCCATAGCAGTTCTCTTATGCACCTATGGAACAACTCTCCATGCTGTCCTCTTGTCATTAAATCCTCTCTACTTTCACGTTTATATTCAATCACACTCCTAAGATATTCTATGTTCTGTACTTTTCTCAGCTCTACTCCATCCAATCTTATAGGTTTAATTAGGCCATGCCCTCAGTAACCGTGTAGATCTCACATCGAGGTAGTTTGTCTAGCTGTCTCACCTTTCTATTCTTAATCTCTACTCGAACTACCCTTCTCAACATGCTAGAGGATGAAAGAAATTACTGTTTTTTTTACTTACTACATTAACATCCAACCCCCTCCCTTACCTCCTACATCACCCCCTCTCCCCCAACTTAGTTCTAGTAGCAAAACTAAGTACAGAGTGGGGCCGAAACAATTAAATGATTAATAATGCTAAAATAAACACTCCAATTGAAAAGTAAATATATACTATCTAAATAAAAGCAAACTACATACTACACTTTTTCACTTTTTAAAGATAATGTCACTCAGGTGAGCTTCACCTGACATCAAGCTAACCTCAGCACATTGTCCATCACTTACCTCAGCATAGATTGTCTAATTGTTTCCGCCCCAACCTGTACAAGGCTATCTGTTATGAAGATTAACAGTGAAGATTCACCAGTGACTGAGAAAGTGTTAACCCCACTTCAAAATAACAGTGGTGTAACCTGTGGCCTACCTGACTTTGACATTCCAATGGCATTGACCCTCTTTGTTGTGTTTTAACTTCACTCCCCCCACCCCAAAACAAAGAAAATGTACTAATCGCAAGCTTGGCTTGTTCGATGCGAGTACTTTGCAGCAGGGAGTTGAACCGGAACCGATAACCGAAACTAACATTTGTTTTTAATGAACCGGGACCTCAAAACACTATTCTGAAGGAACAGATTTGGAACCGTTAAATAATTTTAGGTTCATAAAGGTTCTTAAAAGTTCCTAGTTTTACAGAATTGTATATAATTTTGACATGTTGCACTTTTTTTTTCTCTCTTTCTCTCCTAAGCTTAGTTTAATTTTGAAATGTTGTGTTGTTTTGGGCATTTTCCCCCTTTCTCAGTAGGTTCTGAAAGGGCTTGATATATTTTAGTTTACTACTTTGTTTGATACCTCTTTTCTAAGGTTATTAGAAAAGAGTTAATGAGCCCTTAACAATATACACAATATGTTTATATTCCAGAGGAATGTTATGACTGTCCCATTGTTCTCTGTTTTCTCACGTTAATGTTAAGGTAGAGGTTTAAGAAGATGTATTTAACTTTGATAGACAGCAGATAATTAATACCACATTCCTAAGAGGTTGAAATACTGAAATTAAGAAATCATCTCAATTGTACAAGCAGTCTAAGCCTAAGTACTTCCTGGAAGTGAAAACTGATAATCTGGTGGTTGGTTGAACAGCTTATATTAGAGGCAAAAGGGAGATGGAGGGTGGCATAATGCAAACTTTATATTTTTTCACTCAAGTTTAAATTAGGAAGTAACTCTCAGTGGACATGTTCCTAGTGTACAGTGCGGAGGTGATTATTTTTGTTTGTTAGTAAATGGTTTAAATAATATTATTGATGGGGTGCGGTAATGAAAACTCATTTCAGAAGTTCTTTGACTATGAGAATAACAGTGACAGATCAATATGCAAATTATAAGGATACACTATTGTTATTAAGGTACCTTATACTATTTTTTTAATCTAGCAATACTGTTGATCCAAAGTGTTATTTCCAAAATGGTTCTCCACTCTCCTTCCACACAAATGCTTATACACTTCCTCTAAATATAAAAATATAACCTTCATTCACTAAGAAATCATTATCAAAATGATTACATTAATGTAGCCAGAAATGATATAAAGACGCTCTGCTAAATTAAAATAAAAAATAATTAAAGAACCATAACTGGAACACTATCAGGAACCGAAAAGAACTGGAACCTTTATTGTGCTCTGACCAGAACCAGAACCGTTAAAAAATTTAGTTTGACGCCCTGGTTTGCAGATCCCTATTATTTAACTTGTGACCTTTGTGTATAAGAAGAAATGAGTAAGCCACAGTAGAAACTTTTTTAAGGATAAGTTGGCCAATACAGTGATAACCGATTATCAGTGGCTTAGAAGAGTGTATTGTGATAAATGTAAAGGACACTGCT
This sequence comes from Timema poppense, assembly GCA_902141375.1. Classification (NCBI taxonomy): domain Eukaryota; kingdom Metazoa; phylum Arthropoda; class Insecta; order Phasmatodea; family Timematidae; genus Timema; species Timema poppense. The sequence goes on from CABFOV010000259.1 coordinate 143,447, forward strand.
CTTTGTGAAACTAACTTTGATATAAATAAGCAACATGGGAGTATCTTCAATTCAATCTTATGCCAAAGGAAAGAAGCATGTTGACAATGGGAGAGCTACTAATAAAAGCAAAACATATTTGGTTTGGTCCCTGCAGTCAAAAATGCAATGTCATTTGTAGGTAGGTATATATGTTGAAAGAGTACATTCTGGTGCTAGTAGTTTTAATGCTATGTTGTAGTTTTGAAACCCAAAACTAAATCTAGTTGTTCTATACAGAGTTGTTTCCTTCATTGATGAGGTTTCTCGTGCTGAAATATTGTGGCTATTAATCAAACTACACACTCTTCTGCTAGACTTTTTTTTTGCTTGTAATTATCTTTTCAAAGTAATGTTTTCCGATAGTGATATTGCCCGGGAATTTCAAATGCATAAAGATAAACTTGGATATGTCATTTTTTATGGACTAGGCTCTTTTTTTCAAAAGTGAGCTTGCAAAAATGCCTAAGACTGTCTCATTTTATTCCATTTCATTAGATGAGAGCATACATACTGAGGCTAAGAAGATGGCTATTGTTGTTTGCTTACAGAATGATTTATTTATTTATTTATTTTCTATCACATTTCACTTACTACTTGTTCAGGCTATACAGAGAAAATTAAATCCACACAAGATTTTTAAAATCTTTCTTTTTAAGTCATGCAACAACTCATGATTAAGTTGTGATAATATCATAAGGAACGCCAGAAAAGACCATTGTTTTTGCAGCTTTTATATCAAACAATTACTTTAGCTAAAATAAATCAAATTTTGCTCTAGTATAAACACGGTCGCTACAAAGGGATTGGAGGGGGGAGCGCGGCAACCAACCCCCTACCCATTTGTATTAGTAAATTATTTAAAAAATGTAAATATTGAATTTATTATAAGGGCATTAGATCAAATTCCAACAGATAATGTTGCCAAATTTTTAAAATACATTTTGTAAACATTTGAAATAAAATGTTATAATGTGTTGTATTATAAAACATAGGTGTAATTAAATATGTAAAGGGAAAAGAGAAACCATTGTAAACCGGTGGCACCGCCACGACATGGATTTGTTCAGCTCACAGGCCTCGTGATGAACCTTTTCCTCCTCTCCATTGTCCACTATCTTCTAATAAATTGGCCGACACAGTGAATAGACAGACATTTAGACTACAAATCAATAAATATTTTGATTGTATTAATTATGATTTATCTAAATTAATAGTGAATGAATACGTAGTAATATTTTGAAAATTTCACAACAACAATTTATGATGTGTTACTTTAGAATTTTTGATCTTTTTGTGAATAAATACCGTATTTATACTCCAATATATTTATTTAACCATCTTATTTAATAATACAAAATTGAGATGTACTCCTGGGCTAGGCCTATCAGCCATTGTTTCAGGTGGCAGGTACGTGCTATGAATTAATTATGACTATTTTAGCTAAAAACATAATTAAAAAGTGTGAAGCATAATCTTTGGATGCTCTAAAAAGTGTTTTTGGATTGGTAACACACTGCATGATAAAGGTTGCACCGTTTATTATCTCCATAACAATAACCCTTAGAATTATGGTGTAAATACAAGATGGTGTGATTGTTGGGTATTGTGGGGGGGCTTCTTTAAAGGCTGCCCCGGGCACTGACTTCAGATGTGGCGGTACTGAGTAAAAACATAGAGTATAATTTTCTTCTTATGGTGACATCAACAGTTCTTGAATATCTTTCAATGGTATCCTGAAATTCACTGACATTTTCTCATCATTAAAAAAATCATCTAATGCCTCTATGCTTATGACATATATTCAACAACTGTCAATATCACCATATGAAGAAAATTTAACTCGATGTCTGTACTGGAGCCATATTTTATATATTTTGACCATAAAAATGTTTGCTATAAAAACTTTAAAAACACTGCCACTATCTCACGTTTCATAAATATCTACATTAATGAACTTTATATTTGCACTAAAAGAAGAAGGTTTGGATCTTTAAAAAAAATGCTCTGAGTTTCTAAAGATGGGACAAATTTAAACCTTAAGTTTTTAAATGATCTGACAAGTTATTTGAACAATCCACAGGATCCTGAGTTGCTAAAATTCTTAACTTGTTCTGTACACATTGGTCATGGTGCTTACAAAACTGCACATACTAACTCTAATTAGGCTATTAACCAGTTTTTGCGCTAACTATCTTATTTATTTAAAGATTTTCCAATATGTACAAACTACCAAAGAATAACAGGATCATCTCTTATCCTATTGAAGTTTGTTTTTGTTATATTGGTAAAGAACTCAAAGTTGTTAGAAAGAGCAATGTCAATACTACCTTATTTTTAAAAGTATGTCTAATTCTTCTAACAGGAATCCTCTAAAATCTTATAATTTTCAAACATTAATCAACTTTGTGAAGCATTAACTCTTGACAGGCAACAAAGTTGGGATTCATGCTGTCACTTTCACTTTAATCGATTAAATTCCTCACTGGATATTAGAACAATCAACCTCTATTGCCATTTAGGTATGCTGATTCAATTAAACTACTTGATCACTTAATTGTATATTGCAAGGAATGCATCAAGAATAACGTAAGAAGCTCTTTAAAAGAATAGAAAGATTTAATTAAGACTAAAATCGAAAAATAAAATCATCTTTGAACAAAATAAGGACTCTAGAAGTAAAATAAAATAATAGTTATGTAGAAAGCAAGGGAATAGGCAGGATTGTTAGAAAATGAAATACAAAAATTGTACGTTTCATGATTAAATGTAAATATTTGTTTATATTCTAAAGAATATTTTATTTGAAGATTTTATTTTAATAATTAACCATGTTAGGTAACTACAATTATCTTTTTTTTCCGAGTTTTATTTTATTTGTTTGTTTTCACTAAGGACTTTATCTCTTTTTATTTAATAAACCAATTTATTATTAAAATATGCATGGTGCACCGCAAAGACTTTCTTTTTATCTTAATATATGAACATTTACTAAAATTTTTAAAGATTTGCGAAACAAATTGGTACAGAAACACTTCACCAATTTTCGAAACAAATTGCTACATAAACACTCCACCAATTATCAGAAATGGAATAATATATACTGTTACAGCAACATTGAGAAAAGAACAAATATAACCTTCAAAGAACATAAATATCGATTTCCTATTTTAAGTGTTTCATATATGTGTGTGTGTTTTTTTGCTTAAAGCTCAGAAACTATTTATTTTATAAAAATATTTTTATTTTTAATACTACTACAACTTTACAATAATAAGTTATTTTATATTGAAATACTTCTCTCTTCTAGGGGTCAAGAGAAAGTAGTAAAAGGATTACTTTGTGTGGAAAGGATTGCCTGTTAGAATATGGTTGTGGCCATTAAAACAAACGCTGTGTTTGGTGGTGTGTGTGTGTGTGTGTGTGTGTGAAGGGGGGG
>CABFOV010000259.1:146923-157386 GCA_902141375.1 Timema poppense
TGTGAGTCTACTAGTATGAGTGTGTACATTATTAGAAGTGTTTTACTTTGCCACATGGGTAGGATTTTTTCTTCACTTCCTATTTTGTTAACATTGAGTGGTAAATTAATAGACTGGGGCCTAGGTGCCTGGTTTTCCTTATTATTATATCGGTCTTAATCACTAGAAACAGGTATAAAAGCTCTAAAAAACACTTAGTGTTTAATAAAAATACTAAAAGTCTTGAATCCTCGAATATACTTAAAAATTTGAGGGTTCTCTCCTCGGTATATACATATATACCAGGGATATATAGTATATATTTATATACATACACTGTTTATGCATTATTAGTAATGAGCTTTACACAATATAAAGCATCACACTTATTTATAAGATAAAACATCTTTGTTGTGAAAAACTACATACTTTAAATGCAAGGATATTTTTATTTGTCAATGCAATTGAATTTTCTTAAAGTAAAAATGTTTAATTATGAAATACATAACCCTGCCTTTCTATCATTTTATGATTTAAAAATAAGTATTTGTTTGGTTCTTAGACCCTTTCACATATACAGGATTTTTTAAATACAATATACTGGAAATTCAAAACTCTAGTCCAGTAGATATTATGTATGGATAAAAATTCCATGAGAATAATTCTTAAGTATATAGAATTTACATATTACCTTGTATGATAATATAACTTGATAAAATGGTTGTATATTAACATGAAATAATTTCATGATGAAAATTATATATTGCTTGTATAATTATATGGTACTAGAAATAGGTAGTTTAATTAATTTAAGAAATTAAATTAGTGCCATTTTTGGAATAAGCACATCAATTTCCTTTTATATCAACCACTGATGTTCCAATGGTGTTTTTTTAGTGTTATTTTCAGACATAGGCCAAGTAGGCCAAAAAATAAAAAATAATTAACAAAGCAAACATGATTAAAAAGAAAATCCTTTAATTATTTCATTCTTTAAGTTTTTAAAACCTAAAATATAAGACAGTTTTATTTTGTAAATATTTTTAAAAGTTAATTTGAATGTTTAACTTAACTCTTCTGTTTCTATTTTTCTGCATATATTTTTACTGGTTCTGGTCACTTTTAGTTGGGTTTTTTTACTGGTTCTGGTCACTTTCATCACTTATTTAAAGCACCTCAAAACTTGCATCCCTGAAACATACAAGCCCAGTCTTTGAACAAAATTGTTTGCTAATTTTATAAGGCTAGATAATGGAGGCATTTTACTAAACTGACCCACCCAAAGTCTGGAAACCAATGATGATGACGGTGGTGCTGGTGGGGGTGATGATTATGATGATGATGATTTGAATCTTTGTTTTGTGTAATTAATTCTGAATGGTCACATTTAGGTTCTACTAAATGTCTTGGTACATTTGTCTTATATTTAGAAATATTGGGTAAACTTCTCTCCAAAAGTAGCTTAGGGGTCATTCTATGTCAATTCATCCAATTATCAGAGGAAATGTAACCCGTTATTTTAGATTTTGATCAAATTTAGCACATAATATCTTTGAATGGTTTTGTGAACATATTCTAAATTTTAAAACAATATAACCAACATTTTAATTCAAGTTATGGAGGCCCAAATATAACCTAAATACACCCGAAAATCATTCGCAGCAACGCTATGCAGGGTTGACAGTGTGACCTAAAATATTTTATGTCTCCAGAACTAGAAAAAATAGATAAATGATTTTTTAAATCTTTTATCTAAAGATAAATTGTGTTATGGCTTTGCACAAAATACAATTTTAAAAATACATCTAAGATAAGAAATCACAGGAGATTTCCAATAAAAAAAATGATAAATATTAATTACTGGTATCAAAGAAAGCAGAGGTGAATCATCACTAATTTATGTACACCTAAAATAAAATATTTATAGTCATAATATTTGTAATAAAAATATAATACATATTTCATTCTTTGCACATAAAATTTATGAATATGTTACTCTAAATTTCAGCCCCATAAATTAATTTCTTTTCCTTATTAAGAGTACGCAAAAAGCATAAATTAGCAAATTAGACCCCTTATAGCCCATGAACTAAATGATTTGAAACCATTGAAACACTTTTTATAGCGTATTATTATTATTATTATTATTATTAAAACTGTGTGTAACAACTTTGCATGTTCTTTTGACAATGGAATAATTGAAATATTGCATAAATGCGATATAAAACTACTTACACAAATGGAAGACACATTAGCCAACACTTCATTATTCATTCCTAGAACTACCTGTACAGAAATTAATAAAATTATCTCCTCATTAAAACCAAACAAATCACCAGGCTATGATAACATTACAATGATGGAAATACGAAAAATAGGACCAAATTTAATTCCGGCACTAGTAGATATAATAAATACCTCAATAGAAACTGGCACATTTCCCAACCAAATGAAATGCTCTCTTATTAGACCCATTTACAAAGGTGGGAGCCATTTAGAATACGGTAATTACAGACCCATAGCAATTCTACCAACTTTTGAGAAGATATTAGAAAGATACATGGCTAACAAATTGACAGACTACTTAAATAAATTCAATATAATAAACCCAAGGCAATATGGATTTCAAAAACACAAAAGCGCTAAAAACCTTTTAGAACATTTTTCTAACAAAATTAACAAAGCCCTTAACAACAATAAGCATATTTTGGCCCTATTTATTGACTTCAAAAAAGCATTTGACACGCTGGACATTGACATATTACTAAGATCTTTAAAAATAATTGGAATTGGTGGACCGTACTTAAGATGGTTTAGGGACTATCTCACTAACAGACTTTTCTATGTACAAATTGGCACTCAAAAAAGTGAAACCAAAGTGACAAATATGGGAGTACCACAAGGCTCAATACTAGGACCTATTCTGTATCTAATTTACGTCAATACTATCACAAGACAATTAAAGAATGGACACATCTACTTATACGCAGACGACACCGCAGTACTGACTATTCACGAAAACCTCCAAATAGCACAATACAACCTGCAACAAGACTACAACGAGATACAAACATGGACTCATGACCATCGTCTAGTAATAAATGCAAAGAAAACTAAAGTCATACATATCTGTTCTCCTAAAATGCAACATACAAGAGTCAATATTACGCATCACAGCTATAATTGTTTACACAACTGGACACAGACATGTTGTGACTGTATCGGAAAACTGGACGCAACAGACAGTCATACTTACCTTGGACTTATAATTGACAAACATCATAAATGGGACAAGCACATACAAAAACTTGAGAACAAGCTAAAAGGATTGACATATGTTTTTTACCATCTCAGAATGTACTTGGATATCAAAACTTTAGTAATAATATATAAATCATTGGTTCAATCAATAATATCTTATGGCATATCCATCTGGGGAGGAACGACAGAATGTTACACAGTCAAAATATTGCATTTACAAGAAAAGATCTTGAAAATTATATTTGGTACCAAAAATGCTAACAAACAGATATACATTCAACATAAAATTCTACTTCTTAATCAACTATATGAGTACAACCTCTTGATAGGATATTACCATTCAGATAAATACAAGCAAATAAAAACCCATTCCATTAACACCCGCTCAATTTCTAACAAAGAAGTGTATACAATCGGCAAATACTCTAATCATTATGGTAAACAGGAACTGAGATGTACCATTCCCAAATTGTTTAATTTGCTACCACCAACACTTAGAGAAATCCCTGAAATAAATATAGCGAAAAATAAAATTAAAGACTGGATACTTCAAGGCATGCTTCAAACAACAATGTAAATATTTTTGAGTGTAAATGTTATATGTGTAAATCTTTTTGTTTTTTAATTATTTTATTATTATTATAATTTTTATTATTATTATAATTTTTACAATTGTTAAATATTACTTAACTACAAGACCTGAAGATGTACCTTTAGGTACTTCGGGATTGTATCAAAAACTAATCTATGTAATTTTTCTTTTAAATCCTAAATAAACAATGATTGATTGATTGATTGATTGATTGATTGATTGATTGATTGATTATTATTATTATTATTATTATTATTATCATTATTATTATTATTATTATTATTATTATTATTATACACCTGTTAAAATTTTGTAATGAAACTTTGATGGTCGAATTACTTTAAGGTCCCGAGGGGCCTTGCGAGATCAGGTGTGGCAGAGCATTTTCTTTGCCTACAACATGTTTGATGGTGATTCGGTACTCTTTTAACAAAGGCATCCATCTGGTGAGTTATGCTTTTCCGTCATCCATGTACCCCAATAAAGTGAGGTATCATTTGTCTGGCATTAATACCAGAGTTTTGTTAAGATATATATCCTAACAATATATATATATATATATATATATATATGGTATCTTTTGATGGCCCAAATGATCACTAAACATTCTTTTTCGTTTCTGTGGTATTTTTGAGCTGTCTTCAAGAGCTTGGTACTACCGTATCTGCCTATTCTCCTTTCTTTCTTGTTTTTTTATCAATCGAGCACTTTAAAAAATTTATATATTTTCAGATGGCTGCTGCATATGAATTTGAGAGAATGAAAATTTACAAAGAAAAACATTTATATAGCTATTATATTATAGTCTTGGCTACCTTTAATGTGACCACCTATCCAATTTTCAACCCCACTATACATATTTTCTTTGCACCAATAGTTATATTAACTAACATTATTGTGATACATTTTGTAGGGGATGGTGCGCTTAAAATATGGAACTCTCACATACCTCAAAGAGCAACAATGACGCTTCGAGCCCATGATGCAGAAGTTTTGTCCTTGGACTGGTGCAAATATGACCAGAACATATTGGCAACTGGTGCTTCAGATGGACTCATACGTGGCTGGGACCTACGCAATTTTAGTTCCCCAGTATTTGAATTAAAGGTAGATGTTTAGTAATTCCTTAAAACTCTTATAACTCGAGCTTTACCTTGCATCTTCTACTGTTTCTAGCCTATGGCCTGGGTCAGATTTTTTTTTTTCAAGTCATTTACTTTTCCACTATCGGTTGGTTAGGCATGTCCTAGCTTCATATGCCTTATAATATAACTTAAGACTAGGACAGACACAACATCCAGTCCCCGACCATTAATTTGTCAATGTGAAAGGGTAAATCCATACACTAATCACTGATAAATTTTCGGCCATGCCAGGAATCGAACCCTAACCCTTACCTCAGTAGGCAGACCCGCTACCGACTGAGCTAAGATGCCAGACTTATAACTCTATCTATGCTTCATAATTACTTGAAGGATTATCTCAAGGCATTCAGCTTGGATATTTGTTGTTGTGAATATAGTAATTATTTGTTCATAACTTTAAACTTTTGAACTTAATAATCACATTTCAAGCAAACACAATTTATACAGGATGTTTGTCAATACGAACATACTGGAAATGTTGAAGAACTAATTTTTGTAACCTAATCATAATAGACTCTTCCATACCCTCATATTAGTTTATTTTCCTTTTTCTTTATTTTCATCAATATCCATTGTTATAAAATTATTAACCACTGGGCCACCTCATTATTAATAATTACCTATTTTGTGGTAACTATTTTCTAGTACTTAAAGGCTAATACTATTCATACCATAATTTCTAGGGATAGTAGAAGAAAAGAAATTATAGGAGGAATACAGAGGCATTTTATTAAATTGACCCGGTCATAGGCTGGAAACAGTTGATGATGATGATTTCATCATATTGTAAAATACATTTTCCCACAATGGGGATGCTTAAGGTGGGATGGAAGAATAAGCGAGCAAAGGCCAGCGTTTATGCAGTTTTTGTGGCAAAACCTTTTTAATAAATTAAATATTGCTCCACTACAAACATATAGTTTAATTTTCTTCACATGTTGATATCAACAGTTCCTGAATATCCATCATGAGCACAGTGGCATTATATGATAAACTTTTTAAACGAAGAAAAAACATCATTAAAGTTCAGAACACCCTTGTCAGATATATATCTGACAAGGGTGTTATATATATATATAAATTTTGAGGTCACAATGTGAAGGAAATTATAATCTTTGTTTCTACCGGAGCAATATTTATTTATTTGGAGCGAAAAAATGTTTTGGTATAAAATAAGCAACAACACTGGCATTCTATTGCTACGTCTTACATCCCACCTTAAGCAAAGTTGTAGGAAACAGAAAAACATATTTTTGTTCTTATTTCATTTGAATAGAGTTGCCAAGTATACGAAAGTTTATTTAGTTGAACTTGTAATAATATTGTTTTGGACCCCTCTCATATATTTAAAAAGTCATGGATGAAGTTAAATTTCTTTAATAAACTTTAGATAAAACATCCTTTTAATACTTTATTCATGGAGAATCACGTGTTTTTAGAAATAATGTCAATGTATTGCACCATTAAACCTTTTTTTTTCTTTAAATGATCAACATATTATTTAACAAATCTTGTGACTCGCTGGCTCCCTCTACCCAATAGGAAGCCAGCCTTCACAACACCTGTTGCCAAGACTCTTTCTATTAGTGGTTTTGACACTAGTGACAAGTAGGGGGTAGGTCATGTATAAGCCGCTTGTGCGTATGAATATATAGCAGTAACATAAATCAACACAAGACACAGTACTCAGAATGCGGAACGTGCATCATCGCAGAAAAACAATTTTAACAAAAAACTGTATTACATAATATCATATCTTCAGTACAAAAGTAATTACATACATAAATCGTGTGCAACATTAAAAGTCTTGTTTATTTAAAAAGATTAATTATAAGAATAATCAGATCAAGTAACCGCGGGCAAGTGCTCAATATGACATACTTGCGTTGTCACCACTGTTCAATCCAACATCGTTATAAAGTAGTGCTCAACCACAGGGCATTATTTCATTATTAATCTGTATAATCCTAATTAGTGATTAATCATTGGGCAAATATCACCTAATTAAACAATATCACTTTAATTGGCGCCCATTGCAGACACACAACATTTTAATTGTCACCCATCGCGCGGAATCATAGTTCAAAAAAAATTATCTTTATAATCGGCGCCCATCGCGGGTCGAAAACATTTTAATCGGCGCCCTTTACGCGTCTTATATTTAAAAACATTCTGTATAGCTATAAACTGGATAAAAATTTTATTGATTAATATAATGCATATTTTAATGGTCATATAGGTATATAAATTTAAGTTAAGTAGCATTATATACTATTAGGTTGATCAAAATTGCAATTCTGGGTTTGCCTTGGTGTCGCCATGTTCTCTGCACCAACAAAGTGCACAGAACCAAATGGAGGGAGAATGGATGAAGACAACGTTGTGACTACATTGTCACTAGCAAACATATGGAATCTTTGCACATAAATATGTAGCGTAGATTCACCCTTTATCATATTATCCCAAGTTTGTTTTCGTTTTGCCCTAAAATGCAAATGGTCACATCCATTCTCAAAAGTTGACCTAAATTGCCATTAGATGGTGCTTTTCCCGTATGTTATTGTATATAAGTGAATAAGTAGATTATCGATATTGTTTCATTATAGTGATTTTTTTCGTGTCAATTAATTTTTTTTATTTAAAATTTTAAGTCAACGTAACTTGAGTAGCTTTGTGCAAAATTTGATTTATTCTTGCCAAATATGATTTTGATGCTACTTTGTTCAAATAACACGAAGAAGAGGAAAGTTAAATCCTCTTGGCATGAGTACCGTCTTCTCCATCCTTGGTCAACAACATTTGTCTTTTCTCTTTGATGATATTGTTTATTAATAATAATCTCTCATTAATTTAGAAGAGAGAATGGTAATCCTCAAGTTTATTCAATTGTTAAGCTTTAAATCTTATGTTAATTTTATTTTTAATGTCTGCTATATAAACAGACAGTGTTCCCTGTTTTTAACTTTCAATTTTCATACATTCCCTCCCATTAAGATTGAAAAATGAACACTGTTCTTAAGTTTAGATTTGTTTTTAAACTAAAGAATAAATATAAAGCTAACATCTGACAAACTGATTTAGAAAATTAGTTGAAGTAGTGATTTAGAAAATTATTTGAACTAGGGTGACCTGGTGGTCTAGGGGTAAGGTGTCAGACCACTGTGTTGGGGGTCTGGGGTTCATTCCCCTGTCCTGGCACAGATTTATCTGATTTCCAAACCCTTCCTTCACGTCTGACAAGACATGTATTAATCACAACTGGGGAATGTGGGGAATGCCAGGCCTCCACCATGGTTTGGATTCCACGTTAAACTGTAGGTCCTCCATTTCATCTCACAATCACCCTACCATTACACATTAGCGTAAGTGCGTATAACCCGAACGGGCAGTAAGACGCGGTGCTAATAATAATAGTTGAAGTAATTATGTAATGTAGAATGATGTAAGTCTTGTCTGTGTTTGTGTCCCATTACTCCTTTTTGACAAAAGTCTGTATTACTTCATTTCGACATGTTTTGGTACTATGGTACCATAATCAAGTATACTGCAAATGAAATTAAAGAAGGCATGGATATAAATTTAGATTAAAGTTAATATAAGAATTATCGTGATATATCTTTAGTCCATTATAAAATAGTAAAGAGAAATTATTCAAACAAACTTAATTATTTCGTTGTGAAAAACACGATGTGTTGTAACGACAGCTAGATGGTGACTAAATAAGGTGTAGTTGGTATGGAGAAAATATGTGTAGAAACAAAAGAAGTGTGACAAGCAAAATATAAAAAGAGGTAAAATTAAATTAAAAAGCACAGTGTAAAAATATTAGGTTGTGAAAATCTTAATAAACCAGTTGAGTACTGATGATCTGTGTAGTAAAGAATATATATAATATTGGAAATGAATATGGAGATGAATTAAAAGGTACTAATCTTCTCGACTATGGCTCAAACGTTTATTTTTTTCTAAAATGGAAGGTAGAGCAGGATATATGAGGTTACAGTATGTTGATGTTTTTGGGTAAATGTTTTAATGTATTTACAAGAATTTGATTTGAAAATTGTAACTGTTTATTGAATATTGATTTTTTATGAAATAAAGCTGCTTGAATGAAGAAATTTTCAGCTGTGTTTAATTTCGTGCCTTTATGAGAGAAACGAAAAGTTCCATACATTGGCCTATTGGTTTGGATTGATAGTTCACATTTTTTAGATGGTCTGCAAATTTTGATTTGGTTCTATTGTATTTAAAATCAGAAATATGTTCTTTATAACAAACCCTAAAATTAACCCGGTTTTGCCTAGGTAGATACTATTGCATTCACAGGTGAGTTGATAAATTCCATTTTTACTGTATTTATCATTTTTCTTTAAATTGCTGTTGCTAAGATTTTTCTTAATTGTATTATTAGTGGTAAAAGCAATGATCGAATTGTGTTTTTGGTTAATCTTTGTGATATAAGTTTCAGGACCAGTGTAAGTGAATTTAATCATTTTTCTCTTTTTAGTTGAGCTGCTTAGGTTTTTATTTGTGAGTGTAGTATAGAAGTTGTTAGATCTCAGGGGTTTTTTTTTGTTTGTTTTTTCGTGAGATTTTCTAAATAGTGGAATGAGAATAGCCATTATTTGTGGCTATTATTTTGATCCTATTTGGTTCAGTTTTGTAATTTGATTTGCTGAGTGGGATATTCAGTAAACGATGAATTAGGCTATTGGAAGTGGCAAATTTATTAGAAGTTGGATGATTTGAATCATTGGTGATTATTGCATCAGTATGAGTGGGTTTCCTGTATATTTTGTAGACTGATTTGTTATGCAAATTTTTAGAAATATTGAGGGCTAAGTAGTTAATACTGCCATTTGTTTTATTCTCAATAGTGAAAGATAAGTTGGGATATATATTGTTGATTAATTTGTATACATCGGAAATATTAGGGTCATTGTCATAGATAATTAGAATATCGTCTACATATCTCCAGTAAAATTAGATGTTGAGCAAGTGTTGCAAATTATTGAAAATAATGGGATCATATTTTTGTAAAAATATTTCTAACATTAGGCAAGATACATGGGAACCCATTGCTAATCCATCATTTTGCAAGTAATTATTGTTGAATTGAAAATAGTTTTGGTCGGTGATTATATGAACTAAGTTGGAAATTTTATCATTGTAATCTTTGGTGAAGTTCTTAGATATTAGAGTTTTTGATAATATTAATATTTTCTAATACTGGTACATTAGTGTAGGTTAGAAACATCTGATTAAATAAATTTGGAATATTTGCTAGTAAGAGTTAAGTTTAGCTTTTTTGTTAAATGGCTAGAGCTTTCAATATTGGATGCATTGGGATGTTTCAAATTTTCAGATTAGATTTTGTCTATCTTTTTAGCAAGTTTATATGCTGATGCATTTTGATAATTGACTATAGGTCTGATTGAGATATTAGGTTTGTAAATTTTGTGTAGTGATGTGAAGGTGGGGGGGGG
>CABFOV010000259.1:157690-170451 GCA_902141375.1 Timema poppense
ATTTTTTTTTTTTCTATTATTGGAAATATTTTATGCTTTTTCCAGTCCTGGATGTCAAAAAGGAGTAATGAGACACACACACAGATAAGACTTGCATCATTCTACATTACATAAATACTTCAACTAATTTTCTAAATCAGTTTGTCAGATGTCAACTTAATATTTATTCTTTAATTTCAAAACAAATATGGACTTAAGAACATTGTTCATATCATGTTATATTGTATATTATATTTTTGTATTAATATTTTAATTTGTCAACTTATGTTTTAAGACTATTCGTCAACTCATTTGAGAATTATATTTTTAGTTGATGTGACATTATAATTTTATTTATTTGTTCATATAATATACTGTTTTTCTATGAAAATTATATTTAAAACTGTACATTTTAGTGCTTGTCAATTTCATGTAATACATTAACCACTTTATTGATAGCTTAATTTTTAAATTAATTTTATAATTTCCTAGATCAACTTATCTAAGTCTTAACTTTCATTCTAATCACTGTCAAAGTTTAGAAAAAACTACTAGTAATAGAAAAATCAACTATGATTGATTTACTCTCAGGCTGCCATTTCTTGAAGGTGATGGAAAGAATGCTTTGAACTGGTGCGATTATGATTTCTTCAAAAGAACCTCACATATTTTATTGTGACTTGAATTAAGAAAATACAATTCTTTATTAATTTGAAACTAAAACAAAAATTAGTTTGAAGAATTATGTCTCTTTATTATCCTCCAGATTTTCGGCCAACAAAAAAAAAGAATATGTCCGTTAAAATAGCACCATGAATTATAAATAGCATGTACTAATAAATTATGGTTTAATATTATGATATATTTACAAAGATCAAAACTGTACTAAAACTAGAAAATATAAATCTTTCTAGAACTGGAAAATTTTAAATTTGTTTTGGGAAACCAGAACAAGAACCAAAATCGACAAGTATTTCAGTTCTACTCCCTGGTTTGGGCCTTATTGAATTTGTCAGATTGTGGTGCATGCATTGGAACAAGATTTTCCTTATCTGGTTATATTTATACTATACTATTTATATAAGTCTAGTTTGCTTGTTGCTTAAAGTCTTCGGTTGATGTTTATATTTATTTAAAAATACAATATATACCAGATTAAATCACTGAATAAGTAATAATTTACATTTTTAAAATAAAGGCATAAAAAATATACTTATAAGAAGGCTGTTTTTAATGGGTTTGAGGAAGCTACAAGGGAACTCAAATATATCATCAATTGGAAATACTTGTGTGAATTTGAAATAGTACATTGAATCATTTATTGTGTGTATTACCGCTTGCAATATTTTAAAAGGTTCGGACACAATTGATAGGGAAATTTAAGCATAAATATATTACTTTATATTTTTATAATATTGGCATGTTATTATTTATATTAAAACGTATACAAATAAATATCACTTTTTATTTGACAGAATACAGTAATAAGGGATTAATATAAACATTGTGTTAGTGAAATGGAATAAAAATGGATAAAGCATGCTTAATCTTATGTATGGTCAAATTTAAAGAATTAACTAGCATTTCTTTGCTCAACACTCTTGAAAAAACGACAATGCCTAATTTTTATTATATTGTTTCATTATGTGTTTAATCTTGAGATTAAAAGGATCTACGTTGAGGGATATTTATTTATAAGTTGTTTGTTATTTTAATACCATTTTGATTCATACAAACATTTTATGACTGCTGAAATGTTAATCATTTCTCAACTGCCCTGATTCCTGATCCCTGATCCCTGATCCCTGAGCTTCTGACTCCAAATCATAGGCTATATCACTAAAAGTGCGTCTCTACTGAACTGAAGAAAAATCAAATTTGTGATGTGCTGTTGGCAAGACTTCTTAGGCATCGTACTTGAATGGATTGTATAGATACCAATGGAGATTCACCTGGCTCAATTTTGTCAAATCAAGTTATTCTAGCTCTAATTTTATAATGAAGCATTAATAATACAAGTGATAAAAAGTGAAATAAAAAAACCTAACACTGTAACATTTATATTCACTAATATAATATTTATTTTCGATTGCCACTTAAATAACTATCAAATGTTTCCAGCCTGTGTTCAGGTCACTTTAGTAAAATGCCTTGATCTTCCTCTATCCTTCCATCATTAATCCTCCTCTAATTGCTTCCATACTTCATTTCCATAATTTTCTTTGGCATCCTCTCTTTCTCCATCCTTATTACACGTCCATACCATCTCAATCTTGCTTCCTCTACCATCTCATTTATTCCCTGTACCCCCATTTTTTCCCAGATAACTTCAGTCCTAATCTTGTTTCTCTTTGTGTCAGCAAACATGCTCCCTACAAACTTCATTCTGAGTTTTGATTAAGGTTTTTAAAGAGGAAAAAATTGCAATGGACCTTATAACTAAAATAAAACCTGTTTAATTTAAAAGTAATCTTTACACACCTTTAATATGCTAAAATTACTTAGAAAATATATACATTTTTCCCATATATGGTAGATTGGTAAACTATCTCTTAGCTTTACTTACAAATCAAAGTTTGGTAAAGCTACCCTTTTAAGAAAAAAATTTGCGGTATATTAGTACATTAGATGTATTATTGTAAATATCAATAGCGATCTAAAATAGGAAAACAGTATTCTCTATGGCCAAAATATGTTGTTTTTTTTCCCCTGTTGTATTTGGATGGTAACATAATTTTGAAGAAATTTTAATATTTTGTCAATTCCTATATACAGGTATAATATTTCAACATTTGCAAACAAATCTTAGCATTTACTATAACTCATAGTTATCAAATTAATTTCATAGATTGTACATGCATCATAAGCAATAAAATAATTCTATTTGCCATATTTGTACTCTCATAAAATCAAAATATTGGTATCACTATTGTTTTTGTTTTTTCCCTCCATATTTGAACATAAAAGAGTTAGGTTTTCTTAATTCTATATGTTTTTAATTTTCAGGGCTGTGATTATGCAGTCCGCAGAGTAAAATTCTCACCACACCATGTTTCTGTTTTGGCATCTGTGTCATATGACTTCACAACAAGGTAAAAATTTATATTGAATATTCAAACTATTTAAATTGTTGGTTAAGTCTCCTACTCTCATGCCTCTGTAATACTTAGGAAAACCAGACCGTCAAATTATGTATTATTTATTTGTAGGTTTCAATTTTTCTTAAAGTACTTAACACAAACTATATTATTGGCACCTAAGGTCATATTTATAGTCAACTTTTAATTACTCATTAACCTACATCTTTTGCACCTTTTGTAAACAAAATAAGATACACAAAATATACCTTTATTCTTTTATTAAAACATAAATATATTGTCCTTTGGTGGATCCTTAAAACTAATTTTTTTTGTCCAAGGCCTTGTTTTTAGGCATAATCCATGAGTAGCAATATAATACTTTCATAGAATGTATATTGTCACAACAACATACATGATTCTGTGTATACTCTATAATCTCAAAGCTGTTTATTATTATGAAGGTAAGAGCACATGCTTTACTATTAAATAAAAACTCTTCAGATAAATTTCATTAATTACTTATAAATGTAAAACCTAGTAAAAAATGGCGTTGAACAACTAAAATAAACTAAACATTGATAAGAAGAGAAGGACAAAACCTACACACTCAACATAAAACTATGCCTAAAAGTTCGAAATTATAAATTATGAGATTACACAAGTCCCGTAAAGAATTTGTTTACAAGTGCAATGACCCCATCAGAACCTTCTTACCAAATCATTAAAGCTCCTCACATCTACTTATCCATCCACACCGAATCTGTTCATCTCCTTCCCAAAATTCAAAAAAGGAAAGACCTCCATCTATTGTTGCTTGCTGTGTGCGCCCCACTGAACCACTTCAGCGCTATTCGACTCATATCTTAAACCCCTGGTTCAACAACTTCCCTTACACATAAAGGACACAAACCACATTTTCAACTGTTTACAAGACATTAAAATAAAGTCTTCACTGATGTATTTTTGGTCACCATCGATGTCAATTCACTTTACACCAACATTCCTCACACCCAAAGACTTTCTGCCATTGAACATTTTCTGGAGAAAAGACCACCCAATTCTACGCCTTCCATTGCCTTTCTAGTGGAATCCGCTCCCCTCACACTTGAAAAGAACAATTTCCGCTTTCTGTACAAACACTATCTCCAAATCTTAGGGACAGGATTGGATGCACGTATGGCCCTCCCCTTAGTAAGCCTCTTCATGAGCAAACTAGAGACTAATTTTTCGCAATCCAAACCCTTGCAACTGCTTTGCTGAATGACATTTATTGACATCTACTAGATTTAGACAGATTTCGAAACTAATTTAATATAGCTCTTAAACAGGTTAAATAAACAAAGAATTCTCAGATTCACCTGGAATATTTCACAACACCTTGCCATGTTTTTGGATCTGAAACTGAACTTTCATGAGGGAAACATAACCACCACAGTCCACACCAAAGCCACCAATCATCCACAGTACCTATCTCTATCTACCCTACAGCCTAGCTACCAGAGCCAAACGTATATATTTTCAGGAAGAAGACCTTAACAAGCAATGTCAATAACTCTTCAAGGCTTTCACAACCAAAGGATATCCTAAATTCATAGTCAAAAGTCAAATAAGCAGAGCCTTATCCAATCAAGAGCCTATCAAGAAACAACCAACCATCGATGGTATTAAAAAGGTCTAGACAAACTCAGATTTATCCTAAACACAGGTTAAAATATCCTAACTTATTATCTCTCAGACAAAATCTTTTCAACAGTGCAAGAATCACATTCAAATGTCCCCATAATCTCTGCAACATTCTTGTTCACCCTTAATGGCCCGACCCAGCAACAAATAACATCAAGCCAAGCAACAAACCTAGGTGCAGAACCTGCAAAATTCATCAGCCTTTCACTTCATTCAACAGCATACTCACTCAAATGGAATACCCCATGAAAGGCCACTACGACTTCTCCACAGAAAATCTTATATTTGAGTTACAATGAAACGACTGCATTGTTGAATATATTAGTCTCACCATAGGAACACTGAAACAACGAATGAATGGTTTGATACCAACCGCAACGACCCTGATAAACCATTACCAATTCATGCCCAAACACATAATGCAGATTTTGTTTCATGCTGTAGTACTAGAGTAATATGAGCCCTCCCCAATAGTTATGATGCTTCCCATATTTGTAGGTGGAAACTCGCTCACCATTATATATGAACAAATCCAGGCACCCAATTGGCTTTAACCTTAGATAACAACCATCTCTCCTTTGGTTACAAGCAGGCACATCAGTCATTTCTTTATTAATAATAACTGATAATTTAATATATTTTAATTATTCAATAGTTAAATATAAATACAGCTTCTAGCCATCTACCAAGCGTCAATACACAATATTGAACAAGCAACTACAGAATCCAAGCAAAAGAACAAACAATCAATAAACAGGCAACACCAGAATTTAAATGACCATGATCTACCTCTAGCAATGCTGCCATAGACCAGTTTGGGTTTTACTTTCTTCTTCTTAAAAAGGAGACAAATGTCCCATGAAAATTTCATAATAAGTGTTTTGTTGTTTTTTTAATTGTGAACATTGAGGCCTACAGCTTTCTGGTAGTGTATAGTTGCCCTTCAATTCTCTTTTCAATGTTTAATTTAGAATAGCTGTTTGCCACCATTTTTTCTTTGTCTTTACACATGAAAATTTATTACATTTTTTCTTGGTTTATTCGAAGGCTCCAGGCTCAATATATTAGTTTAATATATAAACCTAGGACACACACACTACGTTTCACTGAGTACAGATGCAAAGTTTCAGCTTTCTATAGTTCTTAGTTTTTAATTTAGCCACACCAGTAGTCACATTGTGTAATATGTCAAGTTCGTAACATATGTAAAAGCAACAGAAAAATACAGCATAGAAGAACACACCTTAAGGTTTCCAGGTTTCCTTAACTATCAAAGCTTATGTCAATTTCCAGCCCGCTACTTTTCTTGGATTTAGAGACCCTTGCCAGAGGTCACACACTTTAATGTGTAGGAATCACAATATGTACAGACTCCTTGTGTATACATTCTCAAAATTCTTTAAGTGCAAATGCCAAGTTATCAGTTTTTTTTTTTTTTAAAGCTATCCATAAAATTGACCATGTGATTTAAAGTGTCTTGCTTGAAATATATATCACTATATCAAAGTAAAAGTAAATAATAAAAAGACAAACTATTTGGACCTTCAACCTTTTCTTAGTATGTGTTGAGTTATTACTGTTCAAATACAAGCATACCAGCTTTAATTTCTTCACTGTACTGTTATTTATTTTATCAGCCATTAAACAAGTATATATTTCTGATTAAATTTTGTCGAATAACTACTGAAATTAATTAATCACTTTGGAGAACACAAACACACTGACAAACATTACAAGTCTGTTAAACATAACTGAAGGGGGTAAAAAACGCGCATGCTCAACAACACAAGTGACCAGAGATGGGACAGCAACTACATATGTCTCCTAACTAATAGTGAAGAATTGCTAAACTCTGGATGCTGAAATATAAATTAACCTTTAAAAAAAAAAGAGAGATACTGAGAAATGGTGAGACATTCTAAAGGAAATGGTTGATGCTATAATTTTTTGTGCCCAAAACAACTTGGTACTTGGTGGAGACAGTCGGAGAGAAATTGCAACCAAGCCTGACTGCATTATAATCACAAATAAATCGATAGTAATTAATTTAATGTTAGTAGTTATTCTTAGACAAATACAGGATGTATTTTAATTGGTGTCAAATATTCTAGGGGTATTTTTTCCCAGCCACCAAACATTAAGAAAAGTCCATATAAACATGGGTCTAAAAACATTTAGTCTCTGAGATAGGAGGAAAGTATTACAATTAAACGAGATTAAGTGTAACAGAAAAAAATAAAAACACACAACACAACATTTTGTTGCAAAAATTGTTCAAAATTATATACTTTTGCTTCGATACATCTTCTTAGCTTGCATTCCATGCTTTGTCATACTTTGTTGAACACACCTGACTTGATACCTGTTTGCTCACATCCATTTATGTTACTCTTTCTTAAAACCTCAACATCAGCCTCAGGATTTATATCAACAATGGACTTTAAAGGTCCCCAGAGATAAAACTCCATTGAATTCAAATATGGGGATTGAGCAGGCCTTTCAATGGCTCTCCCAATACCAATCCATTTTTGAAAAAAACTTGACTAACCCCAAAACTTTGCGTTTCTAGACCCATGTTTATATGAACTTTGAACTTTACTCAATGTTTGGTGGATGGGTAGACACCTCTAATAGCTATAGGGGTGAAGAGATTCTTTTTCCAAAGGGTGTGCCAAGTGTGCAAGGGGCCCAGGTACACCTATGCCTTGAACACCCGTCAACAGTAACACAAACATCTGCTAGGGCTTCATCCAAATCTCCATCATCATAACCAATAAGATTGATTGAAAATTTAGATGATTAAAATGTGCCACTTCCTTCATAATTCCTACAATAAATAAACTCAACTTAAATTTGTCAGTCACTTTAAGCCACTTTAAGCCACAAAAATATTTTAAAGTAAGTAATGTTAGTACTGTATATTCATTTTCCTTTTTTATAATTTTTCCTAGGCCTCTCTTGCACACTTAATAATATATGATAGTGTAAACACGTTACTGTGAAATCCCTTAGTAACAGATCATTGTTGGGATAAATAATGTATGTTATTTAAAAAATAATCTAAAACTTTTAAAAATCATATTGCTTGAACACAGTTTAAAATATGTGAACCTAATGACTAATACATCAATATTGTATATAGTTTGATGTACAGATTGCATAATAGAAAAAACACTATATGAATAAAATGTGAGCATTAAGCTTTTCGTACCTAATATGTTCACATGAGTATAGTCTAAACTGATGGCTCTAAAGGGGTGAGAGCTATGTATGACCTTTTAGTAACGTAGTCATTACTATTTTAAATTTTCTAAATACATATACTACTAATTGTAACACAAAGAAAGGTTAGGGAAAATGTATAACATTATTAAAAGAGCAGTTTTATTTCAAACTATAAAACTATGTATTTTTCTTTAGCGCCTTGTCTTACTTCCTGTTTGGGCCATACTTTTATGTATTAACTACACTATTGGCTTTAGGGATTAGAGACGTATGTATAGAAAGTGTACCTGCATTTTCATGGAGGGAGAGTGGAAAACCTTAGAAAAACCACCTTCCGTACACTCGACCAAGGTGTGAACATTTATCTCCCTGCAGTCTCAGCAGTCTATTCTACTGCGAGAATAGCGCATAAGATCACGCAACCACCGACTACGTATTTGGGTGAAGATATACATTTTAAATACACTAATAGGGTGGTCGAATTTAGAGAAAAGGTACCCTCATTTACAAATAGGCAGTGGGAAACAATTTGTGGATGGAGGAGGGGGGGGGGGGCGTCAGAATTCAAACCCTGACCATCCCATCATCAAACCAGACTAGTTGGTTGGATTTGGGATATTATAAATAGTATTAATAAAATGCTTTTGATTAAAACTTAACTTTGTAGTTAGGCTTAGGCCCAATCTTACAATGTCACGTTAAAGTCCTCGTAACTTAACCGTTTGTAAAGTCTAACCGTTGGTTAAACTTAGCGTTGCGTTTTACAATACTATTTTTATGTGCGCGTTAAATTACGGATAGGTGCCTTCCATTAGTTCTTAGCGTTAACTTTCTCGGAGCGCTAGATTTGTGTCAAAGCTTTTGATTGGCCTAACTTGACCATAGAGAATATAACCAAGTCATTACAACGTCTATGGAACTGTTATGAAAAAATTAATCAAAACGAGTTCAATATATCGAGTTTGTTGAGGTTATATGCTATATTTTATCGTATTTATTTTCCTGCTAAAATGTCTGTTGAGAATCATAAACGCGAACGAAGTGTAAATTTTAGCAAAGAAGAGGAAATGTTGCTGATTGAATTAATTAATCAAAGTAGTCATAATCATACAATAAATCAGCCATTTCATAATATAAATAAAAGTAACCTCACTTTAATAATAACAACAATTGCCTTGAAAACAATATGGCGGAGTGTTTAACGTTGTTAATGTGGACGTTATGTTTGCTAACCGGAAGGTAGACCTCGCGTTAACTTTACGAGCACATTTACGTGAACATTAGCGCTAATCAAACATTGTAAAATCAAAAGTAGTGGTCGTTATCGCTTAACCTCATGTTAAGCCCTAACGAATAGAATAACATGACATTGTAAAATTGGGCCTAAGTCATGGTTTTTTTACATGTCATTTATACTCAATAATTTCAAATCAAAATAGCTTCTGTGTCCATGTTTTAGCATTTTGAAAAAAAAAATACATTTGCAATTATTTTGAAAAACACAGTATTAAAAGCTAGGCCTCTTAGCTTTAAGTGCCTTTCTACCAATGAGCATTACAAGAATTAATAAAGTGGTTAATTTCTCAATGAATAGTGAGCATAGTTTGTGCAAAGGCCCAAACTAAAACTATAAGATTATCTCAATTTGAATTGTAAATACATCAATCCTATACAAAATTAACTTGTATAATGGCAGTGAAAACCATGAGTCATCATAGTCATTAGCAACTTTTGGTTAAGACTTCAATATTCACGTGGTGTCTTAAAATGACTTTGAAAAGAGAATCCAAGCATGTGACTTATTCATTGATAGCTCACTAGTTGTGCAGTGGCACACTAAAAATAAAATTTTAAGGTTTATTTCCCAATCGTTTTAAAATTGCTCCTCGGCTAGAACAGAACCATTGGGCACTTTAAAGAGGATATATCTGGAGTTTTTATGGTAATTACTCACAAAGTCTTTATTTGAAGGTTTTTATTAGCATATGTTATCATTTTATAAATCATATTTTATTTCTTATTTAACTTAAGCTTTACCAATTATAATATTATCATGGTACATTTTCATTATTCTACATAATTCACACTAGGTGTGTAAGAAGTTTCAAAATGTTAAAGGTCAAATTTCCTCCGTTTTCACACCCATAATAACCTTCACATCTTTGAAGGACGAAAATACTTGGATATATTATGAACAGATTCTAAATATAAGATATTTCAATAGGAGTGTGCAAAGTTTCAAAGATGAATTGACTACCATTTAGCTTCAACTTTTATAAAAACAAATCTTTCTTTGGCACAAAAAAACAATATTTTTTGATTTTCATCATTTTGAGATGTTTAAAACCCAAAATCTCAATTCTAGACCATTAAACTTTAGATTACTCTGGTCAACAGCCATTGAGCACCAGAGATAAGAACAACTAAGTCTTGCTATTTGGAGGTAACCGAGTCTGAAAATGACTACAAAAAGACTGGATTGGTTATGGTTTTTGATTTGCAGGAGGTAATGTAATTTAACTAAATTTAGTCACTCTTTTAAAGCTTTGGCAATTCTTAAGTTAATCTGGAAACACCGAAAGAGAATAGTTTAAAACTGAGTTTGTTGGGTCTATACTCTTAGGCCAGAACCACAATAGGCAGACAGAAGTCATTTAGAGGGGCTAGCCATGGAAAAAGTGAACATTATAAAGTGAAGGAATGGCCTGCTCGACAGTCAGTAGAACCTTGAAAGAAAAATGTTTAACATGAACAACTAGTATATAATCTGAATTATTATAGGAAAATGATTTAACCAACTTATTTTGTACTTTTTCAAGAAACTGAGAGTACTTTTTATATGTAGAGACCAAATAATAGAACCAAATTCCAAATTGTTTCGTACTAGAGAATAATAGAGATAAAGTTTTGCTCTAGGGTAAGTAAAGTCTTTTGTGTTTCTTCTAACAAAGCCTAACATTTTGAATGATTTTATAAAAGTCTTATTAATATGTGTGGTGAAAGTAAGTTTGGAGTCTAGAGTTATACCTAAATCTTAGACAAAGGAGTCAAATAGTGATCCAATAAGATATAGTCAAATGTAAAAACACTTTTCTTTGAAAAAATCATTTTTACTCATTCATTCAAGTTAAAGGACAGATCATTAACTTTAACACCATTCTGTGATGTTGTCCAAGACATACTGTGAAAAGTTACAATCGTTTAGTGAGTCAATTTAACAGTAAGATTATATTTTTAATTAATCAATCAAATGACCGACTCATTTCTGATGATAAATTCTGATATAGTTTTTTTAGATAGTTTATTTTCACAACTATTACAAGACTTAGTTTATTTTACTTCACATATATTTTCAAATATTCAATTCAAACTGCAAAAAGTTGCCTTCACACACCCCTATATTTCACCATATAATAATTCTTAGAACAGCTGTAAACATTATTTCAACATTAACAAGTTATTAAATTACATTATATAGCCTTGCATAATTAAAGTGCGTCGGTACCTACTTATAGTATGACATTAGGATCTCAAAAGTTTATTGCTGCATTCACAAAAGTACACCACATATCCCTATCCTGAGCTAGTTATATCCAGTCCACCTCATTACACCTTATCTCTCTCAGGTCCATTCTAATGCTATCCTCCCATTTTTGTCTATGTTTTCTTAATGGTCTCTTAACATTAGGTTTGCCAGTCAAAACTTTGAACGAGATTCTAGTTAAATCCATTCACGCTGCATGGCCTGCCCTCCGTAATCTGCAAGATTATATTACCCTAACAATATCTGGTGATGAGTACAGGGTGTGTAGCTTAACATTATATGACTTCATCTACTCTCCACTATATTCATCTACTTTTGGTTCAAATATTTATCTAAGCACCTTGTTTTCGAACACCCTAAATTTCTTCTCGTCCTTCAAGGTAAGAGACCAAGTTTCACAACCATAAAGAACAACCGGTAGAACTATTGCCTAGTATATTCTGAGTTTTACATTTCTTGACAACAGGCGAGATGCCAACAATTTACTGACTGAGTACTATCATACATTTCCCGGCTGTATTATTTTCCTGACTTCCACTCTAAGTTGTTATTCTTTTTTTAAATTGTTCCTACATATTTTAACTCGTTATATGTATAGATATCTTATTTGCATTCAATTCGTAACACACTTATTCAATATTTGGCCCTTGATATTTAATCTTGTTGGAACCAAGGCCTTAGTCAGAGGGGGGGGGGGCAACTCTCCCCCCCCCCCCCCCCCCAAAAATTTTTAAAAAAAAAAAAAAAAANATCATATATGGCTCTATTTATGGTTCAAACAATATCAAAATTAAGATAAGAGTACAATATAGGGGGCTGTGTTACCATATAAAGCACTTCGGAGAGCTTTTATAGGTGTTTAATATCTAGAATTTTTTCTATCCTTCGGCAGTTATGGTGTTGTGTTGCCAAAAAATACACTTCAGATAGCTTCTAGAGGTGTTTAATAATTAGAATTTTTTTAACCTTTGGCAGTTAGGGCCTATGTTGCTATAATAAAACACTTCAGATAGCTTCTAGAAGTATTTAATATTTAGAATTTTTCCCAGCCTATGGCAGTTAGGGGGTTATTTTACCATAAAAAACACTTCAGAGAGCTTCTAGAGGTGTTTAATATACAGACTTTACCTAGCCTTCAGCAGTTAGGGGGTTATGTTGCCATAAAAATACTTAAGATAGCTTCTAGAACTGTTTATTATTTATAATTTTTTTCTAACTCCTGGCAATTGGGGTCTATGTCCACCAAACAC
>CABFOV010000259.1:170589-187013 GCA_902141375.1 Timema poppense
TTGAAATTATTGGCTGGCTACGGCCTTGGTTGGAAATAATTATGGTGAATTTATAAGTGCATTTTAGATTCCAGAGACAAATAAAAAATAAAGCTAAATACATTTATAAATGTCAACATAAAATAAAATTATGGGATCATTTTACCTAGATTAGTGCTATTAAACAAAAACCTTAACTTCAACTTTCCTTTATGTATTTCAAACTTTGCTTGGATTAGCATTCAAAAAGTGACCTTCGCACACCTTATCACTGGAAATTAACAATGTGTTTGGTTTAATGAACAGATAGTATTCTCCACCATCCCCCTCCAAACTGATGAGTGGGCGGTCATGGCAGGGAAATTTTGACATCAGAAAGACCAATAATATGACCAAGGCTCTTTGTATACAAACATGCACACCCAAATCTCAAAATCACTCTGAATTCACGCGTGAGTCCAAAAGTGCCATCACATTTCCTGGTATTGCAATCAATGATTGCAGTTACACTGTAACTAATACCAGGAAACTCTTACTTGTGCCTTCTGGCTGGAATATTTACTTGATAGGGTCATCAATTTCAAGTATAAATGGTTGACCACACCAGGATCCATATTGATTATAAACTAATATTAAGATTTTTTTTTCTTTTAATGAAATGTACACACCACCTTTATAACTGCACTTACTATACTAGGATAGACATAATACTAAAGTGTATTTTTTGTACAAACTAATTAGACTCGATACAAAAAGGTTATATGAAAAAAGGTAATTAAATTTGAATTAGTTATAATTAGAGATGGGCCACTCGAATCTTCGAATCCACTGAATCCTGGCAAGTAATTGTGATTTGAGGATTTGGTGTTTTACTGGATTTGATGGTCGAATCTTTCATCTTATAAACAAAGCACAATATTTTTAATTCAAAAATTACCTAGTTAGGCCTACTTGAAAAGCACAACTTAATTCGTAATCTTTATTTTGTCGGACAAAAGAGATAAGTATGAATAAAATCATTATTTTTTTTAAAAAAAATTATAATTGTTAGATGTGGAAAATCTTACAGGCCTAGTACCCTACCCTCCCACCTCTATGGGAAACTTGGACTTGACCGTTTCCGCACATGCTCACTTCTAAAACTTTCATCTCATGAACAATCTTATAGATATATTATTGAACACATTACAACTCTTTAAAAACTGAAAATCAATCAAAACTAGAATTACAAATAAACTCAAAATAAATAAAACAAATTACAGCTTTTTTAACAGAAATAAGAACACATTACACATGTTACAAAGTCGGCCGCCATGATGTATATTATGTTTACTCACCAGAGTGATGATTAATATAATTACTGTTAGTTCTTACTACCCAACTGGTTTTAATTATCTACAACTATGCAAAGAACCCCAATTTATTGCATATGAGCCTTAAGTTAAATATTTTGTTGGGTTTCATGAAAAATAAATATTGTCAAAAGTCAAGACACCGATAAAACTGTTTGTTTATTTTAACCGGCCTACATTAACGTATTTTATATTGATGGTTTGTTTAAAATCGATTCAAGTAATATGATCACTTAGTAAGCGCTCTTGAGTTTTAAGGATCAATTAATGACTTGCTAATTCATTATTTGCTTTTAAATTGATTTTAACTAAGAGTTGTTGTTTTTTAATGTATTATTGGAGTAGAAAATATGTTTGTGTTTTAAATAAGATGTATTTTCAGAAATCAATATATTACAAGAATTGAATATATTTCTTGTTTTCTAAGCCAAGATAGATAATGTATATATAAGAAAATAATAATAAAACTTACTTAGGCATTATTGAGTTGACTATTTCCAATGTATGTTTAATTGTTAAGCATGTTGTTTTAGTCTTTATTAAAAATATTTGTTTGTATGGATATATAAGAAAATAATAATAATAAAACTTACTTAGGCATTATTGAGTTGACTATTTACAATGTATGTTTAATTGTTAAGCATGTTGTTTTAGTCTTTATTAAAAATATTTGTTTGTATTTTTATTTTTGCTATTTTACCAAAATAAATTATAATACTTCAATGATGATTAAAGTTAATCAAAGGTAGGCCTAATCTATTTATTTCACATGTTTTTTTTTAGAAACTTAACTCATTCTAACAACATTTTTAAAAATAACTAAAAGACCCTCAAATATTGATTGATTTGATTTTTTAAACAATAATATGAGCCTAGATTGTTTAATTTGGCTGGATCTTAACCTGTATTTTGCGAGGGGTGGTTGGGGTTGATTAAAATTGAAAGCATGATTGAAATAAATCTTAATTTACAGTTTAGGCCTATATTGTGTAATGTAGGTCTATTTGTAAATCATTAAAAAATTTTAACAATTTGCTAGGATTCGGATTCGAGATTCGAAAATAAAATCTAGATTCGAATTCGAAAATTAGTGGATTCGACCCATCTCTAGTTCTAAAGAAAACTCAATTCTTCAAGCTAGTTGTATTAATTTAACATATTTATAAAGTAAACCCTCCAGAAAACAGAACAAATAATGAATAATGTTTTGAAACATTAATACAAGAAATAACTAAAACATATTCAAAAAATTAACTTTGTATAGATAGAAAATCCTGTCATAATTTCATATTTATTCCAATATAACACAACATCACTCATTGAGTATGAGTATCTACCATCCCCACAGAGCAAGATAAGAACATAACCTAATGCAGAATAGTCCATGTGATTTGTTACTCTAAATGTTTATTTCAGTGGGGTTTTAAAGCAAAATTTAACAATTTTAAAATTCCTCTCTTTTTTAAATAATCTTGTCATAATTTTTACTATAAATCCTGTATTAGATAATTGTTTTTTGTTGCTTTTATAAAGGTTTTTAACAAGTTAAAAAAATTAGTAGGGGTCAATGAATTATATCATCTCATTTGTCGAAATCTAATATGCATCCATACCTTGTTGTCAAAAACAAATCTGTTAATATTATTTACAATGAAGGACAGGACACTTCATATAAAGTGTGCTCTCTGTCCCCAACAAATTATCTTTCGAAGCACATAAAATACTCCAGGATATTAAAACAACCCCAAGTTACTCCCAAAATAAGCCTTAACACACACATTCATAGAACTTATTAGAGGAAGATGAATGCAAGTTTCCCATAATAAAGTTTTGCATAGTTCTAATGAGGTTAATTAAAAAGGAAACCCCTCAGTTCATTGGCAACATCATTGTATCAAAACAACATAATTTAACTTTCTACACTCACCTATTACACAATTTATTTATAGTACATCAATTTTCATGAACATTTGTTTCAAAGGTGAATATGGTACCTGTGGAAAACCATTAAACTTCATAAACTATTGTGTGTATACAAATACATCTGTGGCTTTGCAAGACATTTCCTAAAAAAAAAACACATAAATATTACACAATGTGGTAGCTAGTAAATAATAACAAAATCAACTTTCACCACTATCAGCAACAAAATCACAAACATTATTTGTAATGTTGTCCAGGGGTGCAGAGGATGTCCGAACGCGTGAACGATTACACTTTTCCATTCTTAACTCTATTTTTCCACAACTAGTTTTTCATGAAAGCAAACGCTTAACTCCAATACATAATATGCACTATATCACTGATGTCAAGAAGTTCATCTTGTCGAAAATATCAATCATAGCTTCTAGTTTTATCAAATAGTTATATTATTTTCAAGATGATCTAACAATATGGACTTGCCTTGCAAAAACCTTCTCACCTCATCACAAAGTTCAAACAGATGTTGAAACCCTATTCTGCATGGCAGCCATCTTACTACAGTGTGAGTCAGCAAAGGTGGGGGAGAGCTGCCAAATTCATCATGCATCAAGACAAATCATCTTGTATTCTTTGCACTTATTTTATTGCTCGCACATCATGAACCTCTGTTTGCAAATATACTGCTGCAAGAGCTCCTTGGGTGGATGAAGCAATCAACCCATTTTGCACTATGGGCTACATTTTGAATTCTTTTTACAAGACTTGTATGTTTCCCGGTCATTGCTGTATACATTCCCACACATTTACTTTAGTCCTCTTTTTTAATTAACTCATACACTACTTTAAATAGTTCTTCTCCAAAGAGTAATTCTTCAACTAGATAATTTTCACTTAGAAATCTAATGTAGCATAAAATATGTGATGAATTGGATTTATCTGTTGACTCATCCAATTAGATCAAGACAAACAAGTGTTCTTTTCCATTGAGAATACTTTGAAAATTAATCTTTCTCTTATATTTTTCTGCCATGTCATTAATACGGAAACAAATTGTCTCATTTAACAGTTGAACATATTTTATTTCCTTACTGATATGTTTGCCTAATATTATCATAAACATATCAACAGCACATGATAACATAAGATTATCTGCAATTGTATGCTCCCCTTTTTATATTTAGCAACATATAATGTGACTATATATGATGCCATTAATACTTTTATCGGCACAGTAGCTTGTTTGAAAATGGTTCCCTCGTATTGATGAAATTCATTTAATTTATTAAGGAAAAAATCAGTTGATTTGTTAACATAATCTGGATACACAAAAATATTTTCAATTTACATAGCTGCTACTGTCATTTATTACACATTTAGACTATCCTGATATGTTAAAACTATTATTTATGTTTAGGATTCACAACACAGCTTAAAAGTATAACTATATATCACATAATACACACAAATTTCTAAACAGAATCACACTGCCTCTTTCTTTGAGCTACTGATTGTGCTTATGCTGAATAGCTGCAAGACAAAAACAGTGTTGTGACATTACAAAAGCTAAATTTTTCCAAGTTAGCTCTTGACAAAACCCTTTTATGTAACCGGCTTTGTTATGAAATAAAGTGAATTGGTAAAACAAGAAAGAAGGGTAGAGTATAAGATGATGTAACCTGTCTTTTGTATTAATGTTCAGTTTTCTCATCTCCCTTGATAGGTACCGGACTTCTTTTAAAGTAAATAAATAAGTTTTTCTAAAAATTTACAAAACCCATTGAAATGAAAAAAATAATTGTACAAAAGTTTAATATTATTTTGAAAAGCCATTGGTCAATGACAGTTTAACCATGCTGTGCCTCAACTGAAACACCCATCATCTGAAACACTCTTGATGGTTGCCTCAAAGTTTGAGAAACATTTTCCAAGATGTATCAACTATAGAATGTGACTATAGCAGTGATCTAGTGTGTGGAAAAAAACTGATTTTTTAACATATACATTTTATTCAACATTTATTCCTAAAACAAGAAGAAATGTATAGGTTAAATAATCTTTTTGTTATAGCTATTTACAATTATAAACTAAAAAAATTACAAAACTCATATTATTTAAATAGTTTCCCTAAGTTAACATATATAAAGCACATTAGTATACTCTCTCCCCTCTCCTTTTCCGGGGATGGTTTGTGAGACCGCGGCTAAGTGCCGCGACCATAGGAAAGAGGGTTTTGCTGTGCCTGGCGGTAGGACAGTTCACTCGTATTACAAACAACCAAGAGGTAACATCTGATTTGCCCGACGAGGCCTCATACAGTTTATAACCCTTTTATATCTTTTGTTTAAATAAATATGATTAAAAGTACTTCATTATAATTTTGACGCCAGTCATTTGTCTGAAACTGCCTCACACAGCTCATAACCTTTTTATACCTTTGTTTAAATAAATGTGATTGAATAAACTTCATTATAATGTTAACGCCAGTCATTTGTCTGAAACATTATGAGTAACACCAAAAAGGCTGTACAGGGTAACAGGGTTTTACATAGTAACGAGGCTGTTATATGGGCATAATGGGACAAGAACTCCAAATATGTTCTAGAGGCATTTAATGCTATTAAATTTTCTTAGTTTCTGGCATCTAGTAGGCTGTGCCCCTTAAAACTCCTCCTCTCCCTAGAAATTTATTTTTGGCTACAGCCTTACCCTTTTCCTAAAATTAAATATTTGGTTACATCACTGCTTGTATTTATTAAATATATTTGCACTTTAAAAAATCATACATACTCTCACTGTTTTCATGTTGAACAAAATACGTTGTTCATATAAAATAATATTTTTGAGCCTTTGCTTAAGAGAAAGTAAATCAACTATAAAGTTTAAATAATATCAATGATGAAATAACCAAATTATTAAACAGTTATGAGAATGAAACTACTATCTTGCTAACTATACAGATATGTTTTTATTACTCATTTTAGAATATGGGACTTCAAAACCTCACCTGACGCTTTGGAAACAGTGAAGCATCATTCTGAATTTGTATATGGCTTGGACTTCAACACCCATGTATCAGGCCAAATAGCTGACTGTGGGTGGGATTCTCTGGTGCACGTCTTCAATCCAAGAGCCTTCTCTGCTCTGCCTCCTTCAAATGCAAAATGATTTTTTTTCAAGCGGAAAACCTCTCTCTACATATGTAAATAGAAACTGTTATGAGTATTAGAAAGAAGAACTATTAATTTTGTGTATTCTTTATTTTAGATAAAATGTTTTAAAATCCAATTTTTTATTTTACATTTTTATCTCCTATTATGTTAGAATTTCAAATTCACATAAATGGATATTAGTTTAATATGTGAATTATATTGTAATTAATTGTGTTGATTGATAAAATGATACAAACTAAGACATTGACAAAGTTCTTGTTTAAAGACTGGTCTTAAACTACTAAATAACAAACAGACCTTTGGCAGTCAAAAATGTTGAGGTGCTATTTATTAGACCATGACCAACAACCTATATATTAAGGTAAATTGATTTTAATACTAATATGCTCAAAATTTTGTATTTACTTTACTTGTTATGTGAAAGCATGTGTGGTTTATCCTCAAGCACTAATATTCTTTTTGGGGTAAAGCCTCTAAAAATATACATTAAAAAATTATTGAATAAAGTACCATACATAAAAGGATCCAAAATAAAAACAATCAATATAATTTCTTTAAATATTTGCCATATTCATTGGAAATGAATATTAAACATTTGTTAAAATTAATCTTATGTATTAATAATAATACTGTATAGGCTGTTTTAAAATCTGGATTCTGCTGTACTTAACACATCCTATTATGTTGACTATGCTTTGTGCTTGGAAATTATTTGAATTGCAGTAGAACATTTGAAAGTCTACTTTTTTATGTCATCATTGTTTCTTGAAGTGCTGTGTTATTATTAGGTTTTATGAATAATTTAAAGATACAAAATGTTATATTTACAAGTCTAAATAAATTCTTCCTTATATGTGTATCAATTGTTTGGAAATGTTTTCTTTCTCTGATTATTTGTACACACATGCTTGCAGTTACTACATTTATCTGTAAGCCTTTACTATTAAACTATGTATGTATATCATGTAAAGTCATAGCCATCTTGAACAAGCTTGGTTTTAGCAAACATTATTGGGATTTCCTTAATATTATACATCTGTCGTGTTAAAAACTCCAAATATAGCTAGTTCAAGGACCAAATTCATACTAAATTAGGGGATTTTATCTTTTAACTTTAAAATAATACTATTTAACATTTATGTATCTAAACACATATATTTTGGTTAGATGAATATTTAATGATTATCAAAACAGATCTCTCTATATTAATTTTTCAATATCTTCAACATATTTATAATTAACCATTTTCACCTAAATATTATTTCTTTTCTTTCAAATTGAGCTTATTTAAGTCATTCAACAATGAAGCGTGTTTCATTCTGAGAGAGAATCTATAACTTGTTTAGCATCTAATCTTAATATCTTGATGGAGAGAGGGTCAGGGGTGGAGAAGCCTAGTTGACCGTGACTAGCTCTTGTCTTTGTCTATAAATGCCACCAAAAGGAAACTCAATATACTTCTTTTTTTATTTATTTTTTCCCACCATGTCTAAGTATACATTTAAGTTATATGCTCACATATGCTAATAGACTAGGAATGATGCTGAAGGTAGAATTTCAGAGGAAATATACCCGCATTTATGTGAAATTAAAGTGTGTGTTAGGGTGGTTGGAGCTTTGAGCAAATGGTTTGGCATTGAACAACATGGTGTAAGACAAGGTTGTGTTATGTATCCGTGGTTATTTAATGTTTTCAGCATAGGCTTGTCAGGAGAAACACAAAAGCAAGGTGAATGCGTTTGGAATGAGATATCTAAGAAATGTACTTGTAAAAACGTGTATGAACAGTCAGTAATTAATGGATGCTGGAGGACTGTGGTTTGAAAGGGAATCTAATAGGTAATTGTAAAATAAGTGTCTTACGTTGGTTTGGGCATGTTGAGAGGATGGGTATGGATTGAGTGGCGAAGAAAATATATGAAGTCAACATGTATGAATCAAAAGGAAGAGGTAGGCCATTTAAAATGTGTTTATATGTTGTAGATGAATGTGTGAAAAAGAGAAACTTGAGTTTTAAGATTAAAAGAACATGTACGACTCGTTGTATAGATGTTGTTGAAGCTGAGGGCGTATGCAAGGATAGGGAAGTGTGGAGAAATTTAGGGAGGATGGATTAAGTACGAAGTTATTTTTTGAGCTATATTCACATTTGCTTGTCTACCTCATAGGAGAATGGTGTGATTAGGTATTTTTTATTTTAATTTTTTCTATTTTTTCATAAAGTGTAAATATTAAAATGAGATTTACTATCCAATTAAATTTTAGATTTAAACATGATTGTAACATAATATATTTATCGAATTATTATTTTCAAACGTTTCTTAAATTTTATAAGTTAGCCTTGTAGTCAATCAGTTCAAAATTTTTATTTATTAGAATTATGCAAAATATTACTTTACTATTAACCTGAAAGGTGAAAAGTAAAGCTTGGTGTACATTGTGGTGCAGCTTATAAAATAGTGCTATAATTTATTAGTTCAAGTTAAGACTGCTATCTTTCAGGGTAAACTGAATTTACATTTAAATAAATAAATTGTGCTTCAGTGGCTGGATGGTCTAAGTCAGAGGTGGACAAATGCTCAATCGCTGCAGATAAGATCAAGAAAGATTGATAGGAAGGAAATGAAGACGAGGTTTGCAGTGCACCTGCACACAATCGTTCTTAACGGTGACACAGTGGACCTTGACCTATTCCTCAATTTATAAATATTGAACAAAAGAAAATGTTTGCAGTGCACCTGAGTGCAACCATTCTTAACCGGACTAAAGTTAACACAACACAGTCATATTAAAATTCAATGGTAGAAGCTGTGGAATAGTATTTTTCATTTCTTATTTGATTTTTAGTAATTGCGTGTTTTTTTTTACTTATTGTGAACATTGAATTTATTAGTAAAAATGAGTGCGCCTAAACGACTGAAAACCTACCAATTCCATGACGAATGGGAAAATGATTTCTCTTTTATGATGTCCAGAGATTAATGTTTCTGTTTGATATGCCGTGCTAATGTTGCGATGTCAAAGAATGGCAATTTGGATACATTTTTCAAGCCTTCATAAGAAGAAAATATGATGAGGTATCATTTCGTATCACAAATATTTAAGTGAAACATAAGAAAGCTTTTCAAGCTTTTCTTGAGGCCGGTGACATTTTGTTCAGTGAATTTAAGAATAAAATTGAGATTATAAAAACTATTAAGGCCATGCCTCTCTCTCGCAAATTTGTAATGCAATGCGTAGAAATAATGGGTGGTAATTTATTAAACAAACTAGAAAAATACATCAATAATTGTGGTCATTTCTCGCTACAATTTGATGAATCAACTCACATGGTGAATATTTCTCAGTTAATCGTGTTCACAAGAATGGTGTTCCCCAACATGAGCTACATGGAGGATTTTTTAACCCTGATCCCTGTGAAAGGAACTACTAAAGGTGAAGATATTTACCAACTTTTTGTCAGCTTTGTTAAGAAAACAATCCTCCCTCTCTGGATACATGTCTGTTTTACAACCGACTGGTCAGCCATGTTTGTTAGAAATAATGGGTTTCTTGCGTTCTGGAGCAAAAATGAATATTTTTTTAGACTATACATCTTTTCATAGTGTTATTTTTCAGAATGCATTTAGGGCTTAAGTAATAAACATAAAAGATATTATGGACATTACTATTAAGATAGTTAACTTAGTCTGAACAAGGAGCTTACGAAGACGTTTTAGAATTCAACTTGAGGAAAATAAGGCTGAGTATGAAGACTTGCTGCCACATACTGATGTAAGGTTGTATAGCCGTGGAAACTTCTTAGAAAGATTTCAAGTTTTATTGCCTAAGATAATTGTGTTCTTGGACTCAGTTGGAAAAAGCTACCCTCAACTACATTACGCATCTTGATTAAGCAACTTAGCTTTTTTTTGACTGATCTAACAGGTAACTCCAATAAATTAAACTTTGAACCTCAGTGTAGAGACAAAAGCATTAGTAAATTAGTTAGCTGCACAAAGGCCTTCAAGTCAAAATTGCTACTTTTAAAATCTCAGCTCGAAAGAAGAAATTTAAAGAATTTTCTTAGCTCAGAAAAAGTTAAAGAAAAGGAAGATAGCTCCTCATCTGTGATATTCTTTAATTAAATACAAAAACTCTGTCAAGAGTTGGCGAGACAGTTTCAAGATGTGAAGCAGTTTGATCCAATATTGTTTTTTTATTTCATTCTCATTTGCTCAAACAAACATTGAAGGAATTACCAAAGCGGTCTCCTTCAATTTTTAACATGAGTGTTTCAGAAGTGGAGAAAGAAATAATAAAACTGCATTTTGATAGCCCTATGACAACAAAAGCCTCCAAAAACATTTTTTGGGCTTTATTTCATGAAGAATAGTATACATGTTTGAAGGCCATTGATCTACCTTTGACTGCCTTTTTTGTTTCAACCTACCTCTACAAATCAACTTTTTCACAAATAAATATTATAAATTCGAAATATTAAATCTGTTTGACTGATTAACATTTACTATCCTGCATTTGTTTGCGCCTAAGTAATTATGAACCCTCATTCAAAAAACTATCTGAAGATATTCAGTGTCATGAATCAACTTCAAAGTGAAGTACTTAATGTTAAAATACTTTTATAAATGAAATTATAAATTGTAATGTAGTTTAATGAAAAACTTGTTTTAAGTCAATGAAAGTATTCTGGTTTTATATTATATATTTCATTTATATGTCTACTTTTAAAACATAACCAGGGTTAATAATTATTCTACCAATGCAACAAACAATATCAATCTATGGTTATGTAGTAGATTATGAAGGATTTTTCTTTTCAAAAATTGATAACTAGAACCAAAATTCTGGCCACTTCTGGTTTAAGGCATCTTTCTAAGATTGGACTAGACTGCTGAGGATAGGGAGATTGGGTACGAATCCTGGGCATATATACTGACGATGGTTTTTCCAAAATAGTTTACCATTCTTCATGCAAATGTGGATACACTTAATCTAAATTCAACCTTCCTTATCCCTTGTTCATTAGCATAACTAGTATATATACATAAAGTATTTATTTATAAACCCCTATCTTTAATAGTAAGAAGATTATATTTATATAATACAAAAGGGTAGCTAAAGATTACTCCACATTTTTAAAATATACTTTTTTTTTCATGTTATTACTGGAACATATACTCAGTAACATTTTTTTTTTCCCCCGCAAAATAATGCTTTCAGATATTTGTCAAACATTTACACAATGCTTGTGCTACTTTCATATACTAACATACCTTATAAGGAGGATAATGATTTTAGTACAAACAAAACGTAGTCTAAATAAAGAAATTAATCTGTACTTGTTTTTAAAAGACGTAGTAGTTATATCATTTTCTTTAACTTGCTTTCTTTTTTTAATTTAACTTTGAAATTGTATAATTGTATCATGAAAAAAATACAAATGTATACAAATAAAAAACATATTTTTAGTGTTTTGATGTGAGCCTGAGTTTTATATACTAAGTTTGCAGACCTTACCCTTCTTTACGCTTTAAGTTTTTTGAAGAAAAAAATGACTGCCTATTTTAATACATTATATAGTTAAAATAACGCCGAACTGATTTTTATAATCTTTGATGTAGCTATAATTGCAGTATTTGAAGTATAGACATTAAAAATGAACATTTGTTTTGACAAAATTAGTTGTTACAAAGTTATTTTTTTATCATAACTATTTACAAGTCTATCTCACGGAAAAAGTTAATGTATTTAGCTAGCTAGTTATTTATGGCCCGATTTTATTGTGAAAACCCTTCTGAAAGGCCTCTTTTCCTATAAGAATATTACTGTATAGTAAGATTCTGGTAAGAAAAAATGGCTTTCAGATGGTATTTGTAAGAAAATCAGGTTATGCGATCAAATATGAGGATATACTAAACAGAAAATTTGTTATTATCCAAACAATACATTTTATCATGTTGTAATAATATTTTGTACTCTTCCTTCCTTTGATGCAATGGTCAATAAGAATAGTAAACAACGTTACTTATATACCCTGCTGCAAATTATGGTTGAAACCAGTTGGATTCTACACTGTGTTTTAACCATCAATATTGTGTATACAATCTGTATTAAATCAGTTTGAACCATGTTCAATTGGATTTAACTGGGTTTATCTAGTATCAACCATGTATATAATTATTATGTACCACGCACAATATATAAATCAAAATAAAGATGTGTAACTAGCATGACTATGGTACACACACGTCATAATTAGTTTATTCAGCAGCTTGAATATCGACACTGAATGACCTATATAATTTTCAGACACTACACTACACTACACTAACCCCATTGTTGCCAATACACTAACAACACTCCTCTCCCTTGAGTCTGAATATACTTTACTAACTAAAAACAAACACACAAACAAGGAACATAAAATGACCCCAATTAAGCCCCTGGGAAGAACTTGGCACACTTCTACTCTTCAGTGGTTGAGTCTTGCAGGCTGTTTGATGATGCGTCCACTCCTAGTAGCTGTCTCTCGAGCTGAACTAACTATTGAGAATGGCTCTTCGTTAATGGGCTGTCTTGTCTCCTAGAGTAGGTCCTAAGGCTGGCTATTGGGTGATGGTGATATTCTTTCTTGGGGGAGGATTAGCCCTTTTCCCATGAATGGGTGACTCCTTTTTGGGGTATTAAGTGAATTGTGCTGGGATCAATGCAGGTTTCAATTAATAAATTGCTATTGCCATTCTAGATGGTCTCTGATTTGAAACTGGAGTATGGCTACAGCAGGTGTCCTCGTTTTCCCTGCCAAGCTCATCCCCTACAGGCCTCATTTGATCTGTGTGGCGGAAATGTGTAGAATTGCCCTATTTTATCAAATAGCGCAAATTACCCCTTTCCTTTGTTATTGTTCCAAATAGCCACTTTCTACCAAGATTATTGCAAAAATTGAAATCAAC
This sequence comes from Timema poppense, assembly GCA_902141375.1. Taxonomy (NCBI): domain Eukaryota; kingdom Metazoa; phylum Arthropoda; class Insecta; order Phasmatodea; family Timematidae; genus Timema; species Timema poppense. The sequence goes on from CABFOV010000259.1 coordinate 183,970, forward strand.
AGTTGGTCCTTCTTCGAAGGTTCTTGTTACATTTACAGGATCTTTGGTTTATCCCTGAAGAGCGAGTTGACCAGTGGCTCCACTAAGTCGATGTATTTCCTCAATGTAAGTCTCAAGGATAGAGATGCAAGGGATATTTTAGTGGTGAAATGAGGAGTTCCTCTATAGGATACCATGAACTTGGTTACAGCTGCACTATTGTTCCCACTAAGTATAGTTGCTTTCAGAGATGCCTTTTATTTAGCTTATGGTGGGAGGGACATGATTTCCAGTTTGGATACCTGTATGAAACTATTAACCACTCTAGTGACACAGAGTTGCCCAGGGTACATCCAAGGGGGTTGTCTACACGTACCTGCAATGAAATGATAGTGATTATGGAAGTGTGAGCCACTGGAATTCTTCCAAACGTAAGCCAAATTTACCAACCCCTGGTTATGGTTGGGATAATTCCCCTTAAGAGAAAAAAAAACCAAAGTTCAAACCAATGGAATCAAGATGGTAAGGTGCTATAAACTTTTGTTTGATCCCAAGCTCAGATCGGAAGTTTGATAATTATTAACTGGTAAATTGAGGACCTTTGTCCAAAATGATGTGGGGAAGACAAAAGTTAGTGAAAAAAATTTGCAGCGGTCTAATTGTTCTGGTAGAAGTTATATTTTTCACGGGCTGAATCTCACCCTACCTGCTGAAAGCATCAAGATTAATAAAAAAATGCATGCCTTTAAAAGGGCATGCATAATCTTTTTGGGGCCTTTCCATGGGTGCTGAAGTGCATTACCACTTGTAGTAGAATACCTTGACTGGGGTGTTAGTTATGATAACATTGTGTAATGATACAATAGTCGAGACTGCTACCTTTCCTATCTGCGGTGAATTAGCAACTGTCGCCCTGAAGCCAGCTCTTTTTTTTGTAGAGAACTTGCACATGTCACCCCCAGGCCAACCGGTCAGTAATGCTAGCTGATTTGCCTCGCCTGCCGAGCTAGATGATGTCATGACCAGTTGACAATAATTCGTCGACGTTGAGTGAGCGTTGCCTACTGGAACAACAACAGCCGATACGCGAATGGATGCCTAAGGTGTAAGAATGGTCTAAACTTCTTTATAGTTAACAGTTCAAATTGTCATAGTTGAATGCATGAGTGTTTAAAGGTGTTGCATTGCAGAGTGAACAAGAAATTCTCACATACTCACAATCCATGAAACCCAAGCTGCAATGCGCTTGAGTAGTGAAAGGAGTGTGCCATTTCTTAAGAACGAGCTCATACAACAGTCTTGTTATAGCTTGTTTCAGTCTTTTTAAAGTCTAGTTGGTATGTAGTCTTGTTACAGTCTATTTGAGAAACTTATTGAAAGTTACCAGGGAACAGCCTCAGACGGTTTTTCAGGGCTACCCAAGTTGGTAACTTTTGTGTTTAAAGGCTCTGGGCTACCACTCACATAGGGAGTGAAATGCATAAGAGTTGTGCATAAATACCCGAACATCTATCAATGTGATTGGTTTGCAACAAAGACTCCCTCAAAAAGACCATTTTCATATAAGTTGGTGTTTAGACTGTAATCATCACTCGAAAAGCCACCACTTGTCATTGTTGAGAGCCCGCGAGAGTCTGATGTATCTGCTGTCGCTAGAAACAATGATTCGACGAGGATGCCGAAATCAAGATGAAACAATCCCATTAAGAGCACCCTGACACAACAAATCCCAGGACAGTTTAGGTGTTGTCTTTTTAAGCTGCCTTGGTTCTAACAGAGCCAACCAGTAGCTGAAAGACGTAAAGCACAGCTGGCTGCAAAGCACTACCTTGCAGTTGTTAACCATCCTGGGGGACACAGCAACTCATCACAGGGAGAAAAAGTTCCCACTCTCCCTCGCACTCATGTGTCATTATCCAGGCCTTTTCAGGGCCGCAGGAAATGGCCACGGCACTTCACAAAAGCAATGACATCACAACAACACTACTAGCAACCAGACCATGAACCAACAAGAACGCCAACTCTGAGATATCCATCATGGAGACTGGCTATGATGGCAATGTAACATTCACTCAAGTGGATAACATGAAGAGAAAGAAGAAATGTAAAATCACAAACAATATCTAAACCAAGAAACCAGTCATGACACCCACTGGCAACTGAAGCACAAAAAACACTGATGTACCCTCAACACAAACACCAACAAAAAACAAAGACTATCTATTTATTTATCATTACTTTCTGTCCTGAGGCCTAGACTGTAAGTCAGGACCTACGTTACATTGTTTCTCTACCTGTACTAATTACTAGTTTATCCCATTTACAATTATTACTTAACTTGATGTTGATTATAACTCCTAATCTAAGTGTCCCTATTTCCTTATCTAATTTTATCCTACTAGGTGGTCTGCCTTGGGTATTTTACGCCCGCGGTACCCTGCCCCGCTGGGTGTCCCACCGCTTCTGGATCTAATAGTCCCCGGATCGGTGCGAACCCCAGCGGGGGCGAGCATCCCCCTATCCACCACCTGGGGAGGCGCCCTACCAGAAATTTCGTTCCACCTAAGACCACTCACTATCTTGGACCTAAAACTAAACATTAACCAACATAAGAAAATATAAACTAAAACTAATTTAACCTAATACATAACTTGCAACTTGGTAACCGCAGAGGATCTTAATATTCTTCCTTGTCTCTTCATCTAATTATAACAATTAATGAGGAAACATTGACGGACCGGATGCCCTATCGCCCCAGCTCAGACCACACTTGTTGCCAAGTGGGCTAAACCATGCGAGTTGAGGGTTTTCTTCCTCCGTCTCTTGATGTTATTCGATTCCTCTAATTCCCAGCTGGTAACTCGGCTGCTTCAGGTCTCTCAGCAGCTTTCCCTACTGGCATCCTAAGGGAGCCTTCCTCAGCTGGGCTCCGGAAGACCTGAAGCTTCTCGTCCCATTCCACTCTGCCAGCCGGTAAGATTTATGTTTTGTCTCATCCAAGCCTTGTTTCCAGTTTCATAGTATGTCTTCTGATTCTGTCTCTGATGTCGAGTCGTCACCTTCTG
>CABFOV010000259.1:191256-201664 GCA_902141375.1 Timema poppense
CCCCCCCCCATTATTATTACTTTTCTCTTATCAAGTTCATAGATATGCGGTGCAGGTGTTACGAGCTTTTATTTGCGTATTCTTAGAATTCGCCCACTCGACCCATTACCATTACTTTTTGCTTGACTTCATTAGGTTTCATCAACCAGAGTGGTTTGGACGAAATGGAACAAAAAATCGTGTCACAATCGTACTAACAATCATGCTGAAGCTGCACATCGCAGGCTAGGAACTGAGCTGGGCATGCAACATCCCACAATATGGAAATTTATTAATGCTCTACGTAAAGTACAAGCTGCAAGAGATATCTACTATAAACATCTTGTAGCTGGACATGAGCCTACGCAGAAAAAAAGAAAGTATCGAGAAGTCGATGTTAGAGTTTTAAGACTAGTTAGGGACTATAATAATAGAGACATTATTTCGTTTTTACGTGGTGTTGCGCATAATATTGCAATGCATTAAAAAAGTGATTTTTTTTAAAAAGAAAAAAGTGCAAAAAGGTGATTTTTTTAAAAAGAAAAAAATGGGGGGGGTTTTTTAGTTTTACTCATCACTTTTTAAAAAAGGAAAAAAGTGGGGTTACTTTTGGCGCCCAGCTGTCCCGGCGCCCAGTTGGCCCGGTGCCCAGTTGGCGGCGCCCAGTTGGCCGCGCCCAGTTGTCCGGATTCTCCAGAAGGGCGTAATTGAAAGGAAAGTGACACATTTAGAAGAATCTGGGATATTTTTTTGTAAATCCATTAGAGTAGTCTATAAATGGAGGAATTTAACTGTGACCCTCATATATACACGGTCGGCAATCGGCGAAGCATCCCCAGCAGTGGGCACTTTGTTCAGTTAGTAGACCGGCGTACCCAGTGAGTCAAGTGTTCATGTAACACAGGTCAACGCAGTGTGTCATGTGCAGGAACCAGTGGCAGTGTGACTTAATAGTTTCAAAAGAGTGTGTTTGGAAACGGGCCAATGTGTCAGGGTGAGTACAACATGTCTGGGTGTTTATTGGTCTTGAGTCTTGGAATATGTGGACTAATACATCGGTGACCAGTGGGAGACTTACATGAATGGCACAGGTAATGTAGACATTGATTGTTCTTTAGAATTGTATTGATAATGAACATTATTACTGATTGTTTTAGATTTTTTAAGAGTTACCATGTGTTTTATAGCTATTATTTTGTGTATTTAATTTAATTCTATTTTAAGTGTGTGTGTCTCTTATTATTAAATTTAGCAACTTGTTTAACCATATTTTAATCAGAATGTGTTGTATTATTTTTAATAATCAAAACCTTGAGTATATCGTGTGCATTTTTAATTTTATTTAATCATCAGTGCACCCCAATATCCTGAAAAGAACTCACTGTTCACACAATGACATGTGAACGTCCCAAGACACCCTGGTCATCCTTTAAAATATTATTATTGTTTTACACAAATATATTTATAAAAATTGTCTATAGGGGATTAATACCTACAGGCAGTGAATTGATACAAAATTCGTATTGTTTGTTTGGTGTCAAGGCAAAGACACCCCAACACAGATGAATAAGATGATGTTCCCGTGTTGGTGTGACCAACTATTGATGGTTATACGCTCCTCAAATTAGACATACTATATCAATTATTGGTTATTAGGAGCTACTTTAACTTAGATTGGAGACCAGAGTAAAACGGTCACCTTAATAGAAAAATATATTTATAAATAAATTAAGGCCTTGTTATTAACAACTAAGACAGTATTGAAACATTTTGTGCATCAACATTGTTGTCAAATGTTGGAGTGTGAAATATTACAATACAGAAAGTTGTAAACAAAAAACACACAACGGCCATGGAAAATGGTGGGTAAATCAAATCATTTGCAAATCTTGTTAATATCCTTAAACTCAAATCACAAAAACTCGTTTTCCTTTTCTCAAAATTAGTTAGGGACTGAATGTATAAAAAAGGTTAATATGATAGCAATAATCAAGAAAAACACCGCGTATGGACATCGGTAAATCATCCATCATAATTATAATATCTCCTTTCCAGGTCTTAAAATGTTATAAAGGAGAGGGCACCAAAATCAAAGCTCTCCTGGGTACAAAATTATGCTTGCTGCCGCCCTATCAAGTGCACATGAAGATTTGGGCAAAGGAGAAATTTATACTGGGCTGACAGTATATGAAGGGATAAAGATGTCATTTTTAGTAGAAATTTCTGCAAATATTTGTGAGGTCACCTCATCAGTATTAGTGGCTGGTGTTGAATTTAAGGTGCAAAGTTAGCCTCTTTAAAAACGTCATGGTCAAATGGGAAGATCGTGCTCTTTTTGAACCTTTTGATAGCTGTTGATTGTGTGCTTGACTTCAAATAAGCCTTCCCAAAAATCTTACTTATTTGATGATGGGTCGTCTCACGGCTTATTATGAAGAAATTTCTCAACTGCAGACACGCAAAATGTGTTAAGGCTGTGCAAGAATGATAATATTTTATTTTATTTTATTTTCTTATTTTTATGGTTGTGAGCCTTTTTAATAGAATAAAAACATTAAAATAGGTAATGATAGGGCAAAGTTGTTATGAATTTTTTGTTTAAATAGTTATAATGCTTAATTTAACTTAATAATACTAATTCATCTCCAAGTATTAAGTAATACGAGCAAAAGTCTTAATTTTTTTATGGATGTACGGACAGTATAACACTATATGGTAAACATATTTTAGGCACGGTCTGTACCATATTTTCCAACATATTGGTTTTTATTTCATAAATAATGAAATTGAATCGGTGGAAGACTTTCTCATTCTTTTACAAACAAATATCCTAATAGAAAACTACTTTGTATTTTGAAATTAAATTTAATTCTCCTTATTTAGCAATAAATACTGGTTCATTTGACGTTTTTAATACAATCTTTACTATAATATTTCTAAAACTGGATAGGAAATTGCCCTAAATTACGTGATTTTCACAGAAATAAATACAGCCAAACGGGGCCGTACCATTGAGAACCAAACACAGGTAGGAGTGACCACTTGTGTTTTGATTGACAGCGGCGGGCGGGCGGGGAGAGATGAGGGGGAAGAAGATCATTAGCAAACTTTTCAAAACCAGCTGAGAAAAGTTTTGAGGTACAAAAACATACGAAGAGTAATATTATATTTTAGACTGTTCTTGGTTGTTAGCTATTTAATATGTGAAAGCTGTACAGTCTATTGCTACCAGTATTCTTTGACATTGTTTAGTTTTATATTTTAGTTTGAGCGTGGGCTACCATTTAACTGGCATGAATATAATTATATTAATCAAAGCCGTAGCCAGCCAATAATTTCAGTGTGGGGGTTGGGGGGCCCCTCATAGAAAATATTGAAAAGGCACAAGATTCTCTCACTACGGGTCACCGAATTATTGATATAATGCCTTTTTCTAAACAAATCACTAAATTAGGTGAACACTCCAAATCGTGTACGTTAAGTCACTATAAACTAGAAAAGGAAATAATAAATTGGCTTGAATTTACTCGGTTTTATTTTTGTGACAATTATGATGGTAAGCAATGCATTACTGCATTAATGCATTAATTTGTGTAGTACTGAAATCTGTGGTGGTAGAACCGAAGGGGGCAGGGGCAAGAGGGGCATCGTTCCCCTGAAAATAATCTCAACTGGAATAAATCCCACCCCCCTAAATATATTTTAAATCCTCTGATATTATCGAATATGAAGTTGAAAGATCTTGCATTAACCTCAAAATAATGATTGACAGCGGCGGGCGGGCGGGGAGAGATGAGGGGGAAGAAGATCATTAGCAAACTTTTCAAAACCAGCTGAGAAAAGTTTTGAGGTACAAAAACATACGAAGAGTAATATTATATTTTAGACTGTTCTTGGTTGTTAGCTATTTAATATGTGAAAGCTGTACAGTCTATTGCTACCAGTATTCTTTGACATTGTTTAGTTTTATATTTTAGTTTGAGCGTGGGCTACCATTTAACTGGCATGAATATAATTATATTAATCAAAGCCGTAGCCAGCCAATAATTTCAGTGTGGGGGTTGGGGGGCCCCTCATAGAAAATATTGAAAAGGCACAAGATTCTCTCACTACGGGTCACCGAATTATTGATATAATGCCTTTTTCTAAACAAATCACTAAATTAGGTGAACACTCCAAATCGTGTACGTTAAGTCACTATAAACTAGAAAAGGAAATAATAAATTGGCTTGAATTTACTCGGTTTTATTTTTGTGACAATTATGATGGTAAGCAATGCATTACTGCATTAATGCATTAATTTGTGTAGTACTGAAATCTGTGGTGGTAGAACCGAAGGGGGCAGGGGCAAGAGGGGCATCGTTCCCCTGAAAATAATCTCAACTGGAATAAATCCCACCCCCCTAAATATATTTTAAATCCTCTGATATTATCGAATATGAAGTTGAAAGATCTTGCATTAACCTCAAAATAACTTATATATACATTCAATTATCAAAAGTTTTCCAGAGAAGACCACTTCAAATAGTTTTTAGAGGCATCTAATTTTCGAAAAAAATTCAAGCTAGGAGCAGTCTAAATAGCTTCTGGAAGTATCTACATTCTAAACAGTTTTGGAAGAAAACCCCTTCAAATAGTTTTCAGGAGATCTAAATTTAAAAAAGTAAACTGGTTGAGAACTATTAAAAATAGCTTCTGGAGGCACCCAAACCTTTAAAAAATTTCCGAAGGACGCTACTCAAAATAGGTTCTAGGAACATACAAATTTCAAAGTAATTTGGAGGGGGGACTACTCTAAATATCTTTTAAAATAGTATAATTTCAAAAAAGTGGGAAAGGACCACTTCAAATTAGGGACAATGAAAACGAAAAGTGAAGTGTAAATACATTCAATTAAAAAAAAGTCCAGGTGAGAATCTTTCCAAATAAAGTAATATTTAATCAGGAGATAACAGCGTTACTTAGGCTACTTGTGAGTGATATGGTTAGAGAAATGTTTATATTTTTGTTTATTATTTTATTGTAATAAAAATAATAACTTTAATATTTGTATGAACTCCTTGTATTTTCTTCTTAGTGAACATACCTTTTTTGCTCTTATTATACAATAATTTGGTTTACATTTTCGCTGTATATTAAGTATATGATTGGTGGATTTACCAACATAACTTATTTTTATTTGTACATTAAAGAGAAGGGACATTGTTTATTTAATGTTAAGTAAAGCGCATTATTTTAATCGATTGAGATTGTTATTATTAACGGATGACAGACGTTCACTGTAATGTAACTAAATGTATAGTGTAAAAAGAGCACCTGGATACCAAAATAAAACACCTATTTTTTGGCTTAGCGAGCTCTTTATTCGCAATTTATTAACCTGTGCTCCACTATTATAGGAATCCATCTCAATGTTTGTCTGCCAGTTGGCTGTCTATCACTTTGTCGTTCTATGTACGTATTTTTCGACGAGTCGACGGCCACTATTTACCTAGTCTATCAAATGTGTGTTAATATTTTGTCGATCAGTTGGTCGTTTAGCACATGGTCCTACTCGTATCAACAACTTGGTCTAGTCGGTGACCTGGTGGTCTAGGGGTAAGGTGTAAGACTTCTGTGCTGGCGGCCGGGGTTCAATCCTCGGTCCCGGCACAGATTTATCTGATTACCAAACCCTTCCTTCACCTCTGACAATACATCTTGTGAATGTGGGGAATGCCAGGCCTCCACCGTGGTTCGGATTCCACGTTAAACTGTAGGTCCTCCATTTCATCTCACAATCACCCTACCATTACACATTAGCGTAAGTGCGTATAACCCGAACGGGTAGTAAGACGCGGTGCTAATAATAATAATAAACTTGGTCTAAGTACTCCTTTGTTTACATTACTTGTCTGTCGATCACTTTGTCCACACGTGTTGACCAGTTTATTGTCGATTAGTTTTATGCAACCAAATTGGTCAACCATTCGTATGTCAATCACTTTATCCTCCTATGCATGAAATAGTCGACCAGTGAGTCTTACTAGTGTCGGATATTTGACCCACCTAGCATTCCAAATATTTGTTTACTTTTTGTCAACCAATTGGCTCATTGTCACATAGTCCTACTTGCATCGACCATGTGATCGACATTGCTTGTGAGTGACACTTGTCTGGCGACCACTTTTTCCACACATGTTAACCAGTGTATTGTCGATCGGTTTGCTGGCACCCCAATTGATCGACCAGTTTGCTGTCACTTTGTCCACCTAAGCATGAACTTGTCAACCCGTTATTCCAAATCATGTCGGCCACATGTCTCATCTAGCCCTCGAAATTATTTTTACAGCTTATCGACCAGTTTGTATGATGCCAGTGTAAACAATATGAACCTGTAACCAATTTTGTTTACAAATACAATTATAATACTTAGGCTTAGATATTTAAGTAATTCCATTAATGGTAATCAGTCCTAGTTAAATAAAATTGTGTCTAAAATATATTAAGATCATTACACTTATTGTATTTCATTGAATATAAAAAAATTTAAAGTGTTTATCTTACTTAAAAAACCCCTTTAGTTAATGTCATTTTTATTCCACACATTCCAAAAAGTGTATTTAATTTTGTATATTAAATTATTGGAATATGTAAACATCTTTACGAATAGCACAGTGAATTTGTTCTCATTAGCATTAAAAGTCATATATTTATTCAAGTTTCCCTGCCTAGGCCAGGGGTGGATCAAGGTGGGGTTGGGTGCGATCGTCCCCTCCTGCATAGAATATAATTATACATATTGAAACCAATACTTTAAAGTTGTAAAGAATGACTGACTAATACCTTCCTCCCCCTATCTCCTACACGACCTAATCAAAATTAGGCAACATCTCTTTCAACTTAGCTCTAGAGCAAAGCAAGGGGATTAAAACTAAAATTTTCCAGTATTTATATTATTAAGTTTAGTATTAAAATACATATTTTTTATTTTATTAGGGCCTACTAAAACACTTTAGACCTATGTACAGTATATATTTATTAATTTTATTGTGACGGCGTCTTTTTGTTTTATGTTATTTTTGTATTAAAATTACAAATGGATTAATCCAAATTGTGTTATTTCTTAAAGTCCTATTATTATTGTTGCTATTATTATTATTATTATTATTATTATTATTATTATTATTATTATTATACTAATAGTTAATCTCAACTAGTTTGTTCAACTCGCAATATTATTATTAAAATATTATAAATTAAAATCTTTATTAATCAAAATTATTAAATTTATCCTTGAAGTAGCCTTGTGAAAACCAATTTACCCCTACAACTAGCTCTGGATCCACCCTTGAGCTAGGCGTAGTTAAAAGTAGTTGTCCTTCTAACGATAGCATTGTATTCCACCATATTCTTCTGTAAATATTTCCTGTTTGGCTACTAATCTCCTCTTGTCTTACTTTTATTTGTACTCAAAGCGAGAAGTTAAGTGAGAGTTTGAGGTAATGATACTGTCTCCCTCTTTAACCGGGCCGTCACGAGCATGACAAACCGATAGTGCTACGCTCTATCGGAATATATCTGTCCTTAGCAGCCTGTGCACACCGTTAATGGAGAACATTAATGACAGATCTAATATCTGAATTTTATTACTGCAATGAAGTGGTAAACATAGAAGTGAGACATGATTTTCTCTGGCGCAATTGTTAACGTTCAAGTTTTTGGTATGTGTAGATTTCCTGTGTAAGAGGTCGGTGCCTACAGGAGAGGTGGTGTGGCTCCTGTTGACTGGTATGCTCCCGTTTGCCATTTGACTACTTCCTATATAAAAAGTACACAACGCTGGATTGATGCCCCCGTTACAACAATGCGGTGGTGGCCCAGATCGGGTTGGACTCTGTAAGGCAGAGGGTTTAATCTTCCACTAGTAATGGGGTGGGAAGATCAGTGTGGTTATAGGCTTTCAGGCATGGGGTCCTAGGCCTTCAGGTCTCAACCCTTGGGGTTCTGGGTCTTAAGACCCCAGCCTCGTCTGTTGTGTAGTGAGCCATTTTAGAGCTCTGGTGCTAACCTGGACAGTTAGTATAACATGGGCGCCTCTCCTTGTAGTGCACACAACTAGTGGGTGGTTCACCTCTACATGCGCAATGGGTGTAGTCCCATTCTCTTACCTAAGGGAAAGTGGGAAAACTGCAAGATCTCTTATGTGAGCAGATGGAAGTAGCTCCTCTTACCGCCCTGGAGAGAGTGGAAGGCACCGGCCCAGTGTCAGTCCCACCAGTGGGTGACTGGTAAGGTAGGAGTAGTTAATTTTAACCTCCCTGGGTATCTAGCATGATCCAGATCACCTCTCACTTTGTGGAAAGGGGTGAGGGCATTTTTGGTACTCACCCAGAAACTGTCCTGGAATTTGTACCCAGGGGTACTCGGCAGCTCTGTCGTGACAACGCTATGAATATACGAACCATATATATATATATATATGAGTCGAGTAACCATCCATGATTAAAAGTACAAGATCATTCTTTGTCGGTTTGATATGACTAAGAAAATTAACGAACGAAGAAGAGTACGTCTCCAACTGCAACCATCCTGATTTATAATGCATTAAAACACACACCCAGGCGGATAACTATAAAACAGTTCTGCTTTCATTTTCTGCTGTGGAAATAAAATCAGGTGTGATGACTCTGCCCAGGGGAGGAGGAGGTACTATGAATGGGTACTTCCTATATGTTACACTCCATTCATAAATTTACCCATTTCATGAATCGGGATAATTTCTTGCCATTCTGTGAACTATCCTCCCCTGAGCATTTCACGATCTGAGCGAAAAATAGTCCAGTTTATGAACTGTGAAGCGCTTGTACTCCAATCTGTGCAGCTCCAATTGTTAGCCAATTCAAGAACTGGATGAGTCTGTAAAATAGACAAATTAAATGCGGATTTTTTCTTGAAGTTAATTTAACTTCAAATCGCTTTAGAATGAAGGGTTGGGTTAATTTAGGTTGAGAAAGTTTAATATAATATCTTAAAAATAATATAAGTTAGTCTATAGTAGATAGTACAATAAGTTCCAGTGCATGAAATGGGCAAAAGTTGATGCAATTTTTGCCCAGTTCGCTAAATGGTCAAGAAAAGTAGCCAGTTAAGTGAATGAACCAAATTTTGTTCACTTCATAAAATATTTATTCTCACTATACGTGTGTAAAATTTATACACGATTTGACAACTGCTTTCATCCAACCAAAGCTGCCTCCTTTTGTCCACTAATTCAGATTGGGTCCTTTGCATGACATAAGCAACACTTAATATGTTCACCAGGGTGTCCAGCCACCTGGAAAACCTTAAAAACTGGGAAAAATTGGGGTATTTGCTTGCTCAGGGAAAAGTAGTGGAATATTCAGGTAATGTTATCAAATTTCTGAAATTTTCATAAATTCACTAAAAAATGCGTAACTTTTATTTACAATAGTCAAAATAACATTTTTCTTCCAGTTGATACTCACCGTGAATCTCTTTTAATACAGTTATCCCTATTGAGTATACTAATCTCAATTCACAAAGTCAACACTGGATTTTCGTGTCACCTTTCCACCCTTCTACTGCGCGTGTTTAGCCAAAGTTGAATCATGTTTATGCTCATGCGAGAGAGTTGATTACGTTATGTGAAAAAGAAACTAAAATGTAACTCAACGTGTTTAAGCTGTATTTGTGTAATGCGATCTTTTAATATCTCAATATGATCACACTTAAATCTAACTTATATCGTAATACCCAATAGGCAATAGTCCATCGCCTTAGACTGATTTTCTTTAACCCCTTCTTAGAAATACATAATTTAGAGTGTGTTTTTAAAAATATTATTACATCAATTTGCATTCTTATTAAAATAATCTTTATAATGTGTAGTAACTTTAAAAATTAGAAATTTGCTCTGGAAAACCTGGAAAAGTCAGGGAATTTTAAAATATTATTTTGCTGGATATCCTGTTCATAGTCTTCAGTGATGTAGTTAGAGCATTTTAAATAAAAGGAGACTGAAATATATTATATTGCCTTAATGTATAGTTCCTAATATAATAACTAAATCTGATTCTAGCGCTTAGCATATACATTAATCATTGATTTTCATACTTTATTATAAAGTTCAAAAAAATCACTCTCAGTCAGAAATTAAATATTGCTTTCTCTTCCATATAAAAAATAATTAACTTTAGTCCAATTTTATTGCTCATATTATACAAAACAAAATATTCAAAGTAAAAAATAAAATTTATTAACTATATTTTTTTGGAATGGTTTAAGTAATGATGTATCTAATTGGGAAGATCAACTCTAATTTCAGCATATAGAAGGTCTAACTGCTGGCTGCGGTTTCAATCGTTTGACCCAACTATACAGCCAAATCTGAGACTTTAACAAATTGCAACCCCCCCCCCCCCCCCCC
>CABFOV010000259.1:225155-239877 GCA_902141375.1 Timema poppense
ATATATATATATATATATATATATATATATATATATATATATATCTTAGCTCCACCCTTAATTCTTTTCCGAGTTTCTCTCAATCATCGACACCAATTTCTTCAGTTGATTTAATTCCTGAAGTCCTTTTATGTTTTGGTTGTTGTTAAGATGGTCTAACACTCCATGAGTCTGTGTTTTATTTTTATAAACTTGGTATGTCTGAACGAATTAGAGAACTTGGTCCAGCGAAATATATTAAACAGCTGAAAGGGGTTTGTTCAAAGAGGGATTGAAATATATAATATATGAGAGTTTCCAGAAAGGTTTATTTAATAATTTGCATAATCATTATTAGTGCTAGTAATGGGCCTATGTTTTCTATAATATTAATGTTTAAAATATTTAAGACATTGTATAGGGTAAAATGACACACTATGTCATATTACCCTTAAAATTGGTATGCCATTTTACCCTAAATCACAACATGAAATAATAGAATAATAAAACAAGACGAACTAATTTATTATTGTTAAGTATATTTAAGAAATACAGCTAAATACACTCTGAGTAACACCTAGTCATTGTTACAGTGAATTTACTTGTGTCATATACCTTTATTTGTTTGTTAAATTCTCATTTTTTTTAATGTCTGAAATATCTGCTCTGCGTGTTACCCAGAGTATCAATAATTATTATAACTAAGGAATAGCTCAGTATCCTTAATTAGGAAAATAAAACAATTTGTAAGAAAAGTCCACTAAGTCATTTTACCCAAATATGACATTTTATGCTAGTTTCCCCTACTTGAGATCATTCCTATGTATATTATTAAATAATTACTTGTGTGTTTTAAAAGTGTGAATATTCTTCATATGTTTTTAACTACGTTTATTAAAAATAATTTTGCTGTATTTTTAGTTTGAGGTTTAACTTATAGTTTTATACCAAGAACATGTGAGTAAACTTTAAGATTATACGAATAAACTTGATACATATACAAATTTTGTTTAGAATTGATTCTCATTCATTTATCTCAAATTCTCTAACGTTTGTTCTATTGTTAGGAATAACAACCATTTTGAAATTTTAAATACCCAGTATTTTGAAGATATGTATTATATTTATTGTATAATTTATAAAAGATGACCTTTCTGAAGATTTTACTAAGGCTCTCATTTATTTATAAATAATATATTTCACTTTTCAATTTAATTTTTTTTTTAATATTTTTATCAAAATGGACGACATTTTGAAAGCATCAAACTATAATTGTTTCAAAAGTTAAAACTTTATATATATGACTGTATTGTATTTTACACATGACACTTTCGTCTAATATTAACATAATTGTTACTCTAGCTGTATATGTAAACATACAGCTTAGCCAAAAAAAAGTATTAATTAAACTAATTTATATTTTGCTGGTGTTTTGGATGTATTTTGAAAAATGTATATTTCTTTTATGCATAGAATAATAAAATAGGTTATAATGCCTAGAAAATAATTATCAAAGACAGTGGTTTTCGAACTGGTTTCCATGGAAACCCAGGTTTACGCGAAGGGGTGCCAGGGGATCCGTGAGACAATAATGCGTAGTGACGGTAAAAAGATTATTAATGCTTTTATATTGGTATGCTAAAAAATTCATAGATATCCATCTCGTTAGCAGCATATTCAGTCTAAAAATGAAAAGTAAATGTAATAACTTTTTAACATTATTAAAATATAAATAAAATAATGTATTAAAAAGTAGATAAGTAACAATACATTTTGAAGTTATGATTATTTTTCTTATGCAAAATATGTAGGCTAACATTGATGTGATAAATTAATTAATTTTGTTTTACACTTAATTGATACCATAAGCTTTTTACTGAAATACATTATTTTTAGTTAAATCTAAAAAAATTGTGGTAACCTATAGTTGTGAAAGGGGATGAGACATGAAGGGGTTTCGTAGCTTTTATAGGGTCCCGTGTGATAAAATAATTTGAGAACCACTGGTCTAATGTATATTCAATTTAAGTGTTCAAATGTCTGTATTACATTTAAATCCCAGCTTATTTATTGTGCCAAGTGTTAGCGTTCTATCAATAGCAACTTACCAAGTGTCTGTGGTCCGGGTCATGACACAGCGCTATAGCAACATGCCCAAGGTTGTGCATGTCTCCATAAAAAGTGGCATTGGGCGTGAGAATACTTGCTTCAATAATGTTCCCCAAGATATCAATGCCCTTTTCTTCGTTTAGAACCAAAGTCTGACCTCGGTCCTAGAATACATTATTTAGATTAGATTAAATTTTATTACCTTGTTGAGTAAAGAAGTGTCTAAACATAAGAAATTGTTTACATAATTATTAGTTTTTAATCAAATTTTCTCTTAAATGATTTAATAAATAGTCGAGTTTTTCCATATAAACTGTACATAGAATAGCCTTGATTTTGACCACCATTATTTGCTAACCGGGATTGTTAGAAGAGATTGTAATTTATCTATTCCTGAACAGAGCTAGGACGTTCACTAAACTTTACAAACATTTCTCGCTACATCAATCATTCATTTGGTGTAGCCTTTCCGTTGTCATTGAGTGGATTAGCGGGATATGTTTGGTATTGTTTTTAGTAATAAGACAGTATACATAGAATTTAAAAAAACTTGTCGCTCAAGACAATGGAATACTATTTAAATATGTGTTGTAAATTGTCAATGGATTATCAATTTTATACTCCCTGGTACTGTCCACTGACGGACAATCGAGTAGCAACTTAAAAATAGATTTGCCCAAACACTAGGGTTTTCATAATTATTTTCTAATAATTAAATTTGTTAACTCAAATTCATCTTTGTAATAAGTAACTATTTTTAAGATCTTCAGAACAGCTTAAGTTATTACGATGCAGTTTTTTATACCATATATATTTTTACAGGGAAGTTTTAAGGCTATTGATCAAACAAATTAACTAAAACCAAACTGATGTTTTATAAAGACTCTGAATTAAAACACGTGATTAATGATCAATTCTCCTATCACATGTAGAATTAATTATTTATCTTTATAAATTGATCTCCAAATCCAAAGCGTAACTAGAGAACACATTTCAATTGTAAATCCCAAGAGAAATCATACTGTAGTTTAGTTGGCTTTGAATTGGCGGACTTTTCCTGCAAGGTGAAGGTGTGCCATTTCGACATAACGAAAATGGTTTGCGTCAACTATAGCGTGGAGCTCAGTTCACTGAAATTGACGTATCCGTAGTCACGATAGCCATGACTATAAGAATTTATTCTATCCCAAGCTCCAATTGCGGCACGCTCTTGATTTATCTTTTCAAAGGCTGCATCACGATCGGCGGCGGAACGGCGTGAATCCGAATATGTTAATCTAGCCTGTGGAGATTTAGGATCAAACATCGACCCACCGCTGCATGCAAGTGTAACTAAACAAATGGTGCATGGTCCATATTGACTTTCAAATCGATCTTTTTCATGCAGTCGATCTTGGTGGTCTCAGGATAAAGTTCTCGCCTCAGAAACCGATATTCGTGAATTCAAACCCAGCCATGATAGACAGGTTTATCTAGAGTGACAAAAATCAGTAGCCCAACTTCCTTCGGAGGGAAAGTAGTTACGTCGGTCCTATGTCAATTGTGTCATGTAAAAGAACCCTAGAAGGTATGTGAAAATAACTTCATTGGAAAAATTGGTAGGCCCTTTCGCTCTCAATCATTGTAACTATCGTGTGCTGATAGTTATATTCAGTTGCTTTGGAAAGTGTAGGTTAAATACCTCAAATAAAAAAGTATCCATGCATGCAGCAAAATCCATCCAAGTAGCATCTAAAGAGCTACGTTGACGGGCATGACTAATATCCCAAATATGGTAGACGTCATCCAGATAAAGGAAAGTGCTCAGTAATGAGCCTTTCATGAGCGTTGGAGATAGACAATCGTTCGAGTCTCACATTAATGTGGAACTGTGAAATTTCATCAAAACCATTAAAAGTCAGTAAATCACTAAGGGTAGGGATCAAGGGACGTTTAACATTAACTTGAGAAATGGCCCGCATCCATGGCCTCGTGGTCTAACACGATACTCTCGCAATAGATTAGACTGCCGATGACCTGGAATTTGAAGTTCAAATTTGGTCGGGTGTACTGAGGTGTTTTTTCTAAAATGGATTTCCACTCTTCCTTCCCACAAATTCAGGTACAATTCTTTTAATATAACCTCCTTAATCCCTAAAATCATTAGAGAAATTAGTACATAAGCGTATAACCCAAACTGGTAGTAATACACGGTGCTATACAAACAAAAACTTGAGAAATGAGGCGGACCAATTTCAGTAATTATTATTCAAGATATTATGCATTAGGCTGTCCATCTAGAAAATGGACAAGGTGTATATTTTATAACGAGTAATTTAATTCACGTCACTACTAGCCCATACAACTAACCATTATTAGCCTTCTTCCAACTATGCTCTGAAGATCTTTTTACGAAGACGCTTACTTTCTATGAGGTTGTTTCATTTAATGTGGAAAATTAAGAAGTTCCAGTACAGAAAGCAAAGTGTTTTGGTTGAGTAATCCTTCGAAATAATAACGGGTGCAGTCTTCAGCAAGGAATATACCGTAAATCTAAATAAATAATGTTCTATTGCTTTAGGATTCAGCTCAATGTCGTCAAAGTTCTAAATTCATTTGAAAACTTACGTACCGTGAACGACATAACTCATGCATTCTACTAGTGGTTTGCAAAGCACCGGGGCTCTTATTAGAGTATTTATGATCAACACAGGAAATCTACTTTGTAAAAAGCCGCTTTGTGTCGCTCTTCTTCCTCACTCTCCTTATTATTAATATTTTTCACGTGACAGATCCTCTCGCACTTTGGCTCGCCCACAGAAAAAGCATTTTGGATGATATTTAGCATAAAATCAGATCTATGGTAGAAACATTAAAAAATTTTAACATCAAAATTACAGCAAAAGCTATATCTTATATTATGGAATGAGAGTGCAATGCCATATAATACATCCATCGAAGATATAAATATAACTCAGAGATCTCGGAAGCAACAATGTGCTCATAAGAGACATTATCGTATCATTCTCAGGAGACTTCCGACAAACTCTACCGGTTATTCCGAGTCACGAGTGCTGAAGAGGTCAATGCCTGCCTGAAAATACCCTTTTATGCCCAGACGTTTTGAAACTTAACATGTCAACCAACATGCACATCTGCTCATGTGAAGAAAACAACCATACTTATATATTGCTGAAACACGGCAATGGAGTCTTCAAAGAACAGGAAGACAAAGGTGTCCCTGAATAACTCCCAGGTATGCGTCGTGGTCAAGCTATCCCAGATTAGTCAATTTTATCCATCCTGATGTAATTCTTCTCCAAACAAGCTTTTTCGTGGTTCCAGGAGCAAACTATTCTATTTCCAAAAACAAATAGGCTGATAAAATTAACGACTGTATTCTAGACCAGATCAAAGCTATATCACACTTATATATCCATATGCACCTGATTTTTTAATCCCCTTAATCAATTATAACTACCCATTCACGCTCTTCAATTAAAATTTGAACAGTCGTAAATTTTCTGCATAATTTAAACCCACCTGTTATCAAAGAGCTTACTGTCATGATAGGTTGCACTACGGGAAAATGGATGATACCAATAATACCCATGATTCCATCAGACCTGCCCTTCCAGTTTAAATGTATGTAATTTCCTATCAAGTATTGCTATGCGATGTTCATCAACACAGCGCAAGGACAAACCCCGAAGGTGGCAAGTGTTGATTTCCGCGGCAAGTGTTTCTCACATTGGCTACTACACGTGGTTTGTTCACATGATAGTTCTAGCAGAAACCTGTAACTATTCGCTCCTGATTATAAAGCCAATAACGTCATTTACAAAGATCCCTCTCCTTCAATGTTGTCACTTTATTTTCTTAAATTAATATGAATATTTTATGTGTTTAATCTTAAAAGATAAATAATTATAATAGTTACATTTTTAATCCTAACACCTTTTATCAATTACAAATATTCCATCATGGTAATTTCTACCTAATAAAATGCATTATTTCTTCTTTGAGCGAGAAATTAAAAACTCTGGGATTAGAAACGTTATTGTTTTAGTAAACATATTTTTATAAACGACATTAACGCGAGCAAAGCTGTGGGGAAAAACTAGTCCTGTATGTATAGTTTGATTTCCCTCACTAAGTCCCACGTGCTTGATACTGAACTTACATTGACAACTTCTCCCTTGTGAATGGCATCGTAGATACGGTCCCGCCATCTTTCCAAATCATGCAAGTCGAATTTGAGTTGTTCTTGTTCACGATACACGTCCTGCAAACAAAACACTAATATAACTTATAATTGAAAATAAACACTTACTAAAACCTCATATAATAAAAAACAATAAATTGATCATTATCATGAACTGTTTACAGCCTGTGGCCTACTCAGTTTAATAAAATGCCTCGTCTTTCTCAATCCTTCCACCAATATTCCTCCTCTAATCGCTCTCATTATTTTCCTCTAACTTGCACTTTTTCTGCTAACCACTCCTCCCATCTCATTTTGGTCTTCCTTGTGGTCTATTTCCTATATATTTTATCTCCATCATTCTCTTTGGTATTTTTTCCTTTTCTATTTCCATTATATAGCCATACCATTACTACTTTGCTTCCTCTACTAACAAATGTACTCCCTGCAAGTCCGTAGCCAAGAGGGAGGGGGTTTTGGGGCTCAGACCCCCAGAAAGTTGACAATATTTTTTATTATTCGGTTTCTAAACAATATCAAATTAAAGGCATAAGAAAACATGTAAAACAAGTCACTGCTACCTTTGTTATGTACAAATATTTTGCGATTCTGTACATTGGCCAGGCAACAAAGCTGGGCTAAATAAGGCGAAATGTTGACAATCTAATAATGAAGTATTAGTGACTGTAGGGAGGGTGGTGAAAGGGGTAAATCTTTGAAATCAAGAAACAACAAAACATTTCATCTTAAAATTATTTGAATCAAAGTTTTGACTGCATATGTCAAATGAGTCTTCAAAAACAAAGAAATTTAAGGGATAACCCAGCAAAGGAAGGGGAAGTTTAAGGGAGGCTTCTTGTTATTAGCCCCAGACTTCTTGCATTTTTTAAAAGTATAAACAATGACACTTTAAGAACAGCCTACTTGGAGATAAGTGCATGTTATAAGTACTGTGAAGTGTGAACTATTTAAATTTTGTTAATGGAATGTGTAGTTTAGACTAGTAATGAATAATTAATATTTTTATGTTTATCCCAAATGCTAAATTTTGACTGCTAAGCTATATATATATATATAGGAATTCTTAGAACAAAACCAACTATTCTCCAATCGTTTTTATAAGGAATAATCTTTATTGCAAACAAAAACATTCTATTGTGGTCCCAATGGATAATTTTTACTCTATTATTAGTAATATTTTATTAATTTTTGTATTATCTATCAAACATGCATCTGCAGGTCATATGATTTGGCGTATAAATAAATTGAAATAGACTTAGTAAGTACCTCACTCCTTACTTTCTTTGTACCAAATTACAGTGCTCATGGTGGAAACAGAGAGGATCCAACCAACCTTCAGGTTGAATGCTTACTATACATACATTCCACCGTCAAAGAGTTTATTCCTATCTAAATCTGTTAATATACGGTCGTCGGAAGAGCTGGCCAACTACTGAGTGTACAAACAACCCCGCTTCCCTCCTCACCACCAAAAGCCACCGTTTCAATATATGGTCTTTGTATATCATAGAGGTAATACTCAGTCTTACATATATTTGTTCACGTTGAAAATGCATTTTGTAAAGTGAGTGTGGTATAATTTTTTTTACTATGTAGGTGGGGAGGGGGGTGTCATAACTTTTCTCGGAGTACTAATTTTTAAACTTCCTGCTCTATTAGAGGGATACTAAATCAGATCTAAAATCATCCAGGATAGACATGCCTTAACTTTAGAGGTGCTCAATACAGATTTTAGTACTTGAAGGGAGAGGGTGCTCTGTAAGTTTCTAAATTATAAAAAGATATATAGCATTTAGAGTGTTCAAATCTCTGCCCTAAATTAACATAAAAAATCACTTCAGATGCTACAAACGTTTATTGTTTATAATTTATTCTTGCCTCCAGCAGTTTTGGGTGCCCCCCAAAACACCCCTTAAATGTTCAGCTGGCTACGTCCTTGACTATCTCTGCCCCATTCATTCGTGGATAACTATATTCCTAATCCTGTTTATCCTCGTGACAGCTGACATGTTCCTCACAAACTTCATTCTAAATACCTTAACTTTACTAATCTCTCTTACATTCATTGACTTAAGTTTAGTCCACATATGCAGCTATTGATATGAATTACGCCCTATACAGAACTTACTTACACTTCAAGGGCACTTCTCTTCTCCAGAGTAGGTCTCTTAACACCTATATAAAACTCCAATCCCCCTGCTGACTTCTTATTGAAACCTCTATACACCCACCCTTCACCTAAATCATGCTTCAAAGATGAGTTATTATCTGAACCTTTCTCAGCTCTACTCCATACATACATATATATTTATAGCTTTCCTAGGCCTTATCTTCATCCTTTTTATCACAATCACTTCACTCTTTTCCGTGATAAGATTCATTCCACACTTTTTCACTTTCTCATTCCATTCCTGTAGCAGTTCCTGTACTTCCTCTTCTTCCTCCCCCCATACCATCAAGTTATCAGCAAACATAATAACTTTAATACTTTACTCCCAGAGTTTCCTTGCACATTTATTCATGATAATTTCCATTGCCATTACAAGTAGTAGTGGTGAGATAGTACTCCCTTGCTTCACTAAATTCTTTATTTGTAACCACTCCGTCCGCCCCTTCTCCGTTATTATGTATGACTTGTATTGAATGTATGGTTTGTGGTGTTATTGTAAGTATGACTTGCCTTGTCGTTGTATGTATTGTATATAGGGTATTAATGTGTATATAACTTGTATGGATTGGTGGCTAAATATTTGTATTTATTTTTGTATGGCATATATGCACGCACTATTATTTGTCATATAGTATTAATGGTCTGTATTTTATGTATTATTTTTTATCTATTGGATGTATGAATTGCATTTATATATATAGTATTAATGTGTGTATGGCTAGTGGTATTGCATTATTTTGTATGTATTGTATATATGATCTGTATGTGTGTAACCTTGTATGGATGGGTAGATGGATAAAATTATTAATGTTTGTATGTATGTATGTATGTATGTATGTATGTTGTATGTTGTATGTGCTAATGTATATATGGTTTGTGGTGCTACTAGGCCTTATTCCAATATGCTCAGGGAGGAGAGATTCATCAACAGAGGTTGGAAAAGGCTTTGATTGATTGATTTGACTTGAAGAATAGGATGATGGAAAGACACATACTAACGTGAGAGGAGAGGGTAGATAGCTGGAGAGGAGTTCGTTACTTACCAGATGTTGCTGTGGGTGAGAACTAGTCGTTATCAGGATGTAAACTTATGATGTTATGCCAAGTTCAAAGTTCCTTTGTGTATTGGTCAAATTCAGAGACTTTGGTTAGGTTGTATTAGGTTGGGATGGGTTGGGTCTTAACTTGTTCTAGAGAAGTTTATGATCATTATGCTATGTTGTTTGAGTATAATAAATGTATTATATGTATCGATAAATTTATAATGATTCAATAATACTGTAAGATGACTGGTGTGGCCCGTGTATCTTGACTCTGATAAGTGACAGATTATTAAATGTTTAGCAATCACGATGTAAGTAAAAGTCTGCAAGAAGGCAGATTGAGTTCGTTTTCAAAGGCTTGCATTTTGAACGCGCAAACCCTGTATTTTGCTGTAACGTTATTGGTAGAGAGGGAGGGCAGCATACCTGTAAGAACTGGTTCCAAAGCATGGGCTGGGTCCCTGAGCATCTGTGATACAGTTTAATTGACAGGAGGATGAGGTAGCAGAATGGGATAGGGCGTTTTATATATATGTATATATATGTATATATATATGTATATATATATGTATATATATATATATGTATATATACATATATGTGTGTATATATACATATATATTTATATATTTATATATATATATGTATTTACACTCTTTGAAAACATCTTTGGGGTAGTGTGGTAAGAGGATAGAACCCTGTAAGATTTATGATCTCAGTGGTGGCCGTGCTGGCTAGAACGCTATGTCCGGGGTTGACAACATCATGTCTGGAGCTGACAGTAAAAACACTGTGAGCTCTATGACCTCTGTTCAGGTTGAAGACCCTTGTTATTTATACATCTACTGAAGGACATAACGTGTGTGGAATTGAACTGGCATTTTAAATATATTTTGAAGAGTGGGCAAGTCCTACCTTGTCTATCTTTTTTTCTCAAAGGCTGTGAATTAGAGAATGTTGGTTTGAGGGGGTATATGGGAGTCTGGGGTGTTGTATA
Source organism: Timema poppense (assembly GCA_902141375.1). NCBI lineage: Eukaryota > Metazoa > Arthropoda > Insecta > Phasmatodea > Timematidae > Timema > Timema poppense. Next base: position 235,658 of record CABFOV010000259.1, read on the forward strand.
GGATATGGTGATAGGGTAAGAGGTGGAAGGTGGTGTCAGCATTTGCTTAAGGCTTGGAGTATTAGAGATTACACCGAGGGAATATGCCTCTAATCTAGCATGATGTATTTTATTATCCATGAAATATGATTATTGCATGTTTTGTAGCTCCAATATATGTTGGATAAGTCAATGTTTAGCAAGTCCAATGTGGGTACTGGGAAAAGAAGTGGTTTAGGGGAGGATTTAAGGAATGTGTGTTGGTGGGAGAGAGGCACTGATAGAAAGGGAAGGAGCTATCCAGGGGTTAAGATGTGACACAAAAACAAGTGAATTACCACAACGGAGTTTGGGCTTGCGATCCGCCATCATGAATTCGATCAATGACAATAAATTTTAGGAAGGGAGCGAGCTATAAGCTCATTGGTTGTAAGTTTTAGGAAGGGGTGGGGTGTCGATGTGACAACGCCACATTGAGGTTCTCGATGTGGTAGCTTTAAGGTATAGGAGGGGGTGTAGGTTGACCATCTTTGATCCGGTCATTGTCTGTAAGGTTTGCTAAACTCTCATTGGCTTTAAGGTTTGCTAGACACTCATTGGATGTAAGGCTTAAGAGGGGGCCGGGGATCCATCATCTTGATTCCAGTCACTGTCTGTAAGGCTTAGGAGGGGGTGGGTATCCACTCTATTCGATCCACCATCTTAAACCCATAATTTTTATGAGGGGCTACACAATCATTGGCTGTAAGGCTTTTAAGGGAGGGGGCCAGATTTGACGTTCTTTGGCTGTAAGAATTAGGGGGGATGGCGTGAGGCTGGACGTTAATTAGCTATAAGGTGAAGAAGGGGAGATTGAGGGGACAATTAAGTTTGTCGTAGATGTGGCAACATCACCAGACTGGGCTGGGCGTCTATCTGGCAACGTCACCACAAAAAGTGGGCAAGAAGTAACCATTATACACTACTGTCTGATTAACCGGGAGACACTTTACAATATGGCACTGATAATAGAATGTCTATTTAATCACCACAAATTATCATATTCAAACCCTTAATCACCCAAAATTATTTTGTTTATCAGTCTCTTACTCTCAGAAGGATATATGCTATTATTATGGAATAAAGGGAGTCAACTCAACCTCTTAAAATTAAATTGCCAATATAGATGAATACGACTATTTAAATTTAATTAATTATTATTGATAAATAAATAATATAATTATTTTAAATTAATTAATGAAGTTAAACAATATAAAATTGCCTGTGGCGATTGGTAGTGACGGACGTTAACGGGAGTAGGAAAAAATGAACCAACTCCAGTGAGGAGGATCCATGTTAACCCTATATAGAAGGTGATCTTCATAATGATCCACCTCCGGTTGAAGGAGGATCAATGTTAATCTTATGGAAGGAAAGTGACCTAGAACTTTCATTTCAATCACTACTTTGTCCTTTATTATTTCATGTGGAGCATTGTTTATGTGATTGTGAAAAATTACTTATGAAAATGTGTAAAAGGTAATGTATATCTTCATCCCTCGGCTAAATCAAATACTATATAATTTTGTTCATTTACAAATTAGCAAAAAATTGTATATTTTAAACTATATTCAGATATTTATATGGATTTTAAAATGTTCAAAAATTTAAAAAAAATATATCAAATGATATTTAAAGTCACATCAAATACATATTTATTATAGCACCGCGTCTTACTACCCATTCGGTTTATACGCTTGTCAGATATATAATTCCTACCAATTTTGGTTATAGTCATAAATAATTTTAAAATAAAACAAAACGCAATTTACTTTTTATTTGTACTGTAGATTCATTAATTTTTTGCAAAAAAAATCTTGAATATATTGAAAGAAATCTATATTCAAAATTGTTCTGTTGATAAACAACCATAAAAGTTTCATCAGATTAACGCGCTGGTCGTGTTGAGCTCGACTGTTGAGGACGGGGAGATCGAGGTTCAAATCTCGGTCGGGCAAACTGGGGGTGGTTTTTCCTAAATGGTTTTCCACTCTCCCTCCACGCAATTGCAGGTTCACTTCCTCTAATTCACCCTTCCCAATTCCTATTCCATTAGCGTAATTAGTACTTAAAGCGTATAACCCGAACGGGTAAGTAAGACGCGGTGCTAAATATTATTATTATTATTATTATTATTCATCGGATTAAAAGTATGTACAAAACGTGCTTGCTGTTGATAAATATTCTACTTATTTTATGTTAAACAAATGGCTTAACTTATTATATATTATACGTATATCCTAGTGATTATTTATGTATTTTTTTATTTATAGGTGTGTACCTATATGATAAATTTGAATTTATTAAAATTAATCTTATTACCATTCATGTGTTTTCTGTTTGGATTTGATTGTTCTGAAAAAATAATTCTGATTTTTAATAAAAAATTTAATATACCTAATCACTAATTAAGATCTTTTCATTCTTAATTGCGAAATTACAATTAAACTAAAAAATATTTATGAAGTTTATTTATTTACACACAAACCTATTTACATCCACATGCGCACATGACATACTCATTATAGTAAACACCAAATCACTCATATCCTTTCCTGTAACAAACGCCTAAACTGAAAAAGACCCCAACCAGCCCTTAAAACCAAAGCTTCCACGTGAACTTTGGTCCTGGCAAGATTTATTGTCATGCCTGACAACTATTATAGACCTTCTGTGGGGGCCGCGTGGTCTAACGTGCAACTCTTGTGTTGGAGTTGACTGCCGAAGATGGGGAGATCGGGGGTCGGTCCCGGTCGGGTGAACTGACAAGAGTGTTTCTCTTCCTAAATTGTTTTAAACTTTCCTTCCATGCAATTTCGGGTACATTTCCTCTAAATCAAGTCATAATAATCTCTAATCCATTTTTGGAATCAGTACATAGGTGTATAACTCGAACGGGTAGTAAGACCGGGTGCTAAAAAAACAAACAAAATAGTTTCTCTGATATATCAATCATAGTAGTCACGAATATGAGACTGAAAATAAATTTAAATATAAGTTACATTCTGTTTAGAGTTATTTAACTTACGCTGAGTGTTGCATTGGAATGCCTGGCTGGCCAAACTCGGCCTGCAACAAGACTATCCAGTTTAGGGAAGTAGCCCTCAGTAATTGGTTCCCTCAAGTTCAGCAAACGTTTGGTGCGCCCGAGGCGGTTACAAAAACGCTCAAAGTTATATCTGAAATTCAATACAATTAAGTATTTAGATCAAAAAGCACGTTAAATAATTCTATATTAATTCAGAAGTAGTATCAAAATATTTTTAAGGTTATAATATGATATCAAGCCTCTTTTAAAAACTATGTTGGCTTGAATTTAATAATTAAGTTTTAGTTCAAGTTGAACACGCTCTTGATTCTACCTTCTATAGTAATTTCTCAACGTAAGGTAGTTGCTTTTGGCTTGTTTTTATTAAGATATTAATGAATAATATTTACTAAAAAAGGAAAATCTTGTTACAGTCATTATTTTTTGGGGATGAGTTTTTTTTTACCGGTGTTCAACTTGATACTTGACATATTGATAGTTTAACAACAGTTTCAATCAAGTGTATTATACTGGGAGCTTAGCTATATGTAATGTTTAATGGTTTGCTAAAATAAATTACTAACTAATCAAACTTCCAATGTTCATAAATAATTACAACGAATACAGTTTAAAATTAGAAAGGGGGCTAATCCTGTATTTTTAGAATCAAAGTCTGGAATATTCTTTCAAATCTCGAATCAAAAGTCTAATACTTGTACAATTTTACTTAAAGTTAAAATACTTATAGTTATTTAGTTTATAAAAAGTTGTTCAAGGCTTGGTGCCACTGACAAATTATATTTTGTTTGCCGTGTCTATTACGTCATAAAAACCAAGAAAGTACTTTTTTCAGTAAACTAATTATTATGATATAACTTTGTACTTTTTGTGATTTTGCTACTCTCCCAAATACCTAAGTCTATATAATGCCTTTTACCAATTGCTTAGAAACAGTTATTTTAAGGTATTGTCCTCATAATTGTATTCGAGATACTTTTTTGAAATTTTAATCAATCTTGAATATCTCAAATATAATAGGATTCGAGAGGTTCGAGGAAAGAGCTCGATCGTTTTATCTCTATAAAAAATATTAGTTCTCTAAGATTGTCTCTATGATGAATCAGTGGTATTATTGAGGTTCCTAAGTAGGCACTTATCCAGGGTGGGAGCTCGT
>CABFOV010000260.1:0-84750 GCA_902141375.1 Timema poppense
ACTTCCTAAAAGAGAAAACCAAAAAACACAAAAGAGGAGAAAAAGGAAAATGGTAAAGAATGATAGGACACATAGATAGGAAAATTAAAAGGTATAACATAAAGGACAAACACAGGAAAAGGACATTGGATGCGGATATATAATGATATAACTCTATAAGGAAAACCTCTTTTCGCAGTAGTGTAAAGTGTGAACTGTGTTCTTCTTTTCATTGTAAAGGCCATATTGTGTTTGTCCCCTTTTTATATGTTTCTACCCACCTTTCCTTTACCTTCTTCTAAATATAAGTGATTGTAAACACATTTTCAAAAGTTATATTAAAAAAGTAACCACCATGATGGGTTTGTCTACTTATGCATCTCCATATTGAAGTTGATAAATGACAGATATCAGACAAATGGACATTAATTATTTTATGGATTGAATTGTTATTCTTTTCCATCGTGACAACTCCACAGCCTGTAACTCATCAGTGACACTGATAGTAATATCTGGAGGGTATTTGTGTAGTTTATTGTAACTTGCATTATGTACTCTCAGATGTTCTGGTGTGAGTGATCTTGTCTCCGACAGGAAAGAGACATGTAATAAAATAGCTGGCATCTTGCAACTAAATAAATCTACTCCATGAGGTTTATCTTAGGTAAAAACTGTGTCTTTGTCATTGAGCATTAGGAAAGCTTGAAGGAAATAGGGTGTATTTGTTACTTATTTTCAAAGGGGATTCATTTAAAAAAATATCCCCCCCTCCCCTCCCCCATCAAAGCGGTCATATTTTAGGGTGGGGCCTATATTCAGAGGAAAAAAGGTAAGGGCGGCTTATTATCAGGTCACTACAATACAGATTTAGCATATTTGATATTTTACTCCCAAACAAAATATTTTTAAGATTGTACTGTAATATTCATATTTTTAATGCCCTTTATTTTCAAAATTAACATTATAGGTATTTTACTTTGATTTTAATTTATTTCTATTCATATTTAAATTCAAGATAGCTTTCATATCGTTGGTACATTTATGAGTTTCTTTGATTATCTTTGAGCCTGGGTTTTTGGCCCAGAGCTGAACTCTATTGTGCCCATACATGCATATGCCACTGAGAAGTTGCTAATGTGGGTTTCCCTTCTTCATCTTCCTTTTTTCTCTTACTGTGTGTCACATGATTAAAAGTAACCTATTGATTGGTTGGATGAGTAGTGGTATATGCAAATCTAAAATTTAAAAAAATATGTATGAAGGTATTTGAATTAATATTTATTTTTTATTCTACTACAAGATCAACTAAACACAAAACTTAAGTGTTTTAATTATAGGTACGTCGCAATACATAGATTTCTTTTAAATGTTGAAGTTTTCCAGAAATAAAACCATCAAATTTTGCGGCTACTAAACAGCTTATTTATAACTAGGAAGTATTTTTAGATTATTCTCCAAGTTTGTAACTCAACTTTTACATTTATTTAACCCCCCCATTTGTGTCTAAGTGTAATAGATCACAAATCAAGATCTTAAAATCAACCTATCTCATTTAAGTTTGCTTTTAGACTTTATAATTTAATTTTGTGAACTCTTTTTTATTTTATTTTTTTCTAAATTTTGACATCAATTTTGCCTGCAAGCAACATGGTATAAAACAATTGACTAACACATTGGTAAACAATTTTCTAAATGTAAATTTTAACTTACAAAATTTATATTTTTAATTTTCAAAACAGCTTGTGAAGATTTAAAAAAAAAGTCTCATTCTAGAAAAGATTAAAAAATTATCAAATAGGCCCGTAAACACTGATCAACCACATTCACTTTTCATTTCTTAGTTTTAATTGAGATGCTAATCACTTTTAAATAAAATTAAAATCAAATAATTCCATCAACAACCAATTTTGATAATATTTTATATAAATGTAATATTAATAAAGTAATGTTTACAACCAAGAAAATTAATTTTTAAAATAAATTTTACCAAAAAAGAAATAATATGTTTTCCTTGTATTCATCCCTAGCTAAGCAAATTCCTGTTTATGTGTGTGTGTGTGTGTGTGTGTGTGTGCGTGTGTGCAATGACCCAACAATTATGTTCAAAGAAAGGAAACACTTAAAAATATTGTTTTAAGAGGTTCCTTGTCTGACATGCAGAGTTTTTGGGAACCACTGGTAGCCTAACGCTATTGCCCCATTGTTTGTTCAAAGGAGTGACTGGGCAGTTAGGGGCAAAGATTGCACAGTGTTGCCAGATGTGGAGCGGGTGCTTAAGGACTTCCATGCGAGCAAGAAACCCATCGGCCTGTGCTGCATCTCACCGGTGCTGGCTGCCAAAGTTTTGCCTGGCACAACGCTTACATTAGGGCAGAACGACAACAAGAGTGGCAAGTGGCCGTATGCCGAAACCATTGAGGGAGCAAGCAGCCTAGGAGCCATTGTTGTGCCAAAGGTACTTACATAACTTTTTTCTGTGTATTCATGTACATTTTACTAGTTTTTCACTCGCCTCAGTGGCGTAGTTAGCTGATGTGCTAGTTTCAGGTTGAGCTAGACTGCTGAGGATGGGAAGATCGAGGTTCAAATCTTGCTCGGGTGAACTGGGGTTTGTTTTTCCTAAATGGTTTTCCACTCTCCCTTCACTTCCTCTACATTCAACCTTCCCAATTTCTAACCCATTAGCGTAATTAGTACTTAAACGTATAATCCAAATGGGTGGTAAGACATGGTACTAAGTATTATTTTTATTATTATTACTAGTTTTTATTTATCATAGTAAATTACTTTTTTTATTATTAGAGATATTTAATATGTGGTTTCTTAACTTACCTGTCGTGCATTTGATTGAAATAATCAATTAAAGCTGATTTGGCCAGTACACTGAGGATTATTTGAATTTAGAAGAAAATTGGGGTATCTGGGCATTGGAGTTTAACCCAGAGGATCTTTGGCTTAGCCCGCTGACACTATTCCACCGAGCTATCTTATAGTCATCTGTACTCAAGTTCATTCATCACTTATATCTTAAGGCTCAGTCTTTGATATACATGTCAGATTGTTGGCTACTTAGTGGCTTTCGGCAAAAAAATCAACATTTATGCTTTCGTTTAAAGATTCAGCCTTAAATGTATAAGTGTTGGTCTAACCTAAACATAAGGCAAATCCTGAATAGCTCATTGGTAAAGCATACTAAACTGTCAACTAGTATCTTGGACCTGGAGAAGAAGAATCTGGTGAAGAGTTACATATGGAGCAACACTTTACATGGAACTGAGATATGGAATCTGAGGAAAAGGAAAATTAATATTCATAAAGCTTTGAGATGTGTTGGAAGAAAATAGAGAGGATAAAGTGGACAGCTCAGGTGACTAAATGAAGTTCAATGAAAAGCTAACCATTTTGCAGGTGATTCTACCTCAAACAAGGAAAGAAGGTGAAGATTCAGGATATAAAAAAAATTAACCTGATAAGACAGGCCAGGAGATTTATTTTGGAAGAGGATATTTAGCTGTTGAAAGACAGAATACTTAATCCATGTGTAAGATTTCAACTAAATTCAAATGATTACTTGATTTTAATGTGGAATACGATTTTGATTTCAATTTTTTTTATTCGCTTTTTGTACATCTTTGTGTTTATCAGGCAACTAGACTGAAGTATAAAATCATTATTTGGGTTTTAATGGGTTTGTGACTTTTTCTTTTATGTTAAATAATAGAAAAAAAAGATGTCATCTTTGTATATTCAGTTTTACCCACATTTCATCCACTTTACCTAGGTGTGTTTTCTTCCCTTATTTATATCTGTTTAGTTTCATATTGTTCCCTCCACTTATTTCTCTGTGTTGCAATTTTGACGACTTGTGAAGAGTGGAGACGAAGTCCTTTTCCCTCCACCCCAAAAAAATAGTCAGTTCCTGTTTTGCTTTATTGTGCAGAGGATGGCCTCACATTGTCGCAAATACTTAGCGTTATTAGCAGTTCAGATCAATCATTGAATTAACATACTTTATTTTAATGGCATTTTAAGTTTAATCTTATATTGTATATTTAAATAATTCTTTCATACTTGTCAAAATCAATAGAATTATTATTACAAATATCCTACAACAATAGCATCAAGTACAGCATGAAAAAATTGGTCACCAATAATACATAATCATCAATATAAATTTTTACATATTTTAATTTAATCTTATGAAAGATACCTACCATATCATGTGTTTGTTGTTATTGTACTCAAATATGTAATTTGGTTTTCACATTTGTTTGTTTCAGAATGTGAATGAAGTTTCAGTTTGTAAAAAGAATCTAGTAGTAACAACTCCAGCGTTTATGTACAATGGTAAATTTTTTGAAATATTTGATGGTATAGGACTTATGGTGAAAGAAGTAATAAATTTGATTAAGAAATAAATTTACTATGCCTTACATTTTTTTCTGGTCTGACTTCTGTGTAAATGTACTGAGGTGGTGTACAAATATTGTCACAATAAGACTTAGGTTTGTAAAAATTAATACCTTAAGGGTTATGGTTGAATGATTAAATAAATGAATAATTAAAAAATATATTTATAGTTTATTAATACCTTTTTTAATTTTTTTTTAAATACATCAGTTACATGGTTTGTACAATGTATACAAATTATGTTATTTTTTATCTAAAAAAATAGTAACAACAAAATATAACAATAATAATGTTTCTCAACATTCCATTAGTTTGGCTTATTGAAGGAATAATTTTTACCTAAAACTTATATTAACAGCAAAGAGCCTTTTCACATTGAAAATATTCATTATATTTAAATGATTTATTGCCTAATTGCCTTGTCCCTATCTAGGCCTAACCTTACTATCCTTTTCAGTTGGCTTTCTCCTTTACATTATTATACAGTGTTCATACACTGTCTTTATTATATGTTTGATGAATTTAGATTCAGGGAACATGCCTGAATATTCTCTTTTTCATTATACACAGAGATGTTATGACAAAATAACAAATTATTATCAGCAAGAATTTAACCAATACTATTAATATTTTTTCTACAAAAGAAAAAAAAAATGGACTGTTCAATAAACTTGTTCCAGAAAATTTTAGTTCCAAACCAATACTATTAATATTTTTTCTACAAAAGAAAAAAAAAAATGGACTGTTCAATAAACTTGTTCCAGAAAATTTTAGTTCCAAGATCTAAGCCGCTGGATTTGAAAAGGAGTATATTTAGTAGGGTTGTGCCGATTCCGATACTTGATTCCCTTGATATCCATGGTATCGACTAGTATCACAATAATCGATACTATACACTAAAAATCTCGATACCACTCATCAGTATTCAACACGGTTGACTCCTCAAACGGTTGATTTTGAACATCAGTGGCTAGACATTAGTTACTCGTAGTTATGCTTTGTCCAACTATTCTGTTCGCTCAGCTCTATACTCAATATAAATAAGCCATTCCTTTGCAGCTTTTAAAATGGTGACAGTCAACACAAGGTTGATTTTCATTTATCAACTGTATTTAGAAAATGAACCTAAGGAGAACACTTATTTTGTATTGAAATGGTCGAGTAAATATTCACTTCATAAGGTTGATTTTCCTCAGCACTTTGGCAAGGGAGGGGTTAGCAAATGAATAGGCCAGCTCGCAGCTGCATCGTATTTTGTCGCTAGACTATTATTGTAAAGTGGTCAGGGTTTAAGGACCTTAGCTCTTGAACATTTCACTTACATATATTTGTTTGCCATTGTTTATTTTGTTAATTTAATACCATTCTTAAAACCACTAAATTCATTTTGGTTGTAATAGACTTGCAAGTGCCCAATATTTATAATATTCAAAGACATTTAGTAATATTTTATATATCATTTTACCAAAATCCCCCCTTTAGTTTATTAGCAAACATGTTAATATAATAAAAATACTGAGAGTACTAAACTTATAGCACATTGTTGTTTTCTAATTGATTTGGCCTATTTTAATAAATACCCTTCATCATCCTCAATGTATTATTCTTTTCTAGGGCTAATTTAATCTTTATATTACTATCAAATGTTTAATTATAAGAAAATGTGGGGTTTAATGTTAATTATAAGTTGTCCAAATCATAACCAAAGTTTTAAGCAATAAAGGTTTTAAATTTCGATTCATTAACTTCATTTTTAGGCCTTTAACTTTTAAATCTAGTAGTTTCCATTCTTGTAAAGTCTTTGTTGGAATCTTAGCGTCATCTAAATTTATTAATTTTACCATTCACTTTTAAGCATCTTGCTATTTTATTTTACCTGTACCCGAAAGCTGTGAGATGCACATGTGACTTGCACGTGTGGCTTCATAGTGGAAAGGGGAGGTTTGGTGCGAACAGCTAGCCAATCAGAACATCTGATTTAGCGTCTGTGGTTTGATATTACGTGGAAGTGAGGCATCATACGCAACACACTTGCCGGTTAGCACGCAAACTGATAAGACATATATTCAGAAGCAGCTAAATGACCACAACATTAACAATTTATCTATCTTCATGTAATAAGTAATTGTTTTCTTTTCATTATGTGACCAGTGGTTTTAATGTCTATAATGGTTATTTAAAATAAAACTTCAGCATCTACTTCATAAAGTTCTATTTATTCAATCAGCTATGTTCTCCACCCCCACCATTAATTAATTAACCCCGAGAAGCTCTACTGAATCCACTGGCTGCTGCGGAAAATATCTGTAGAAGAAGATGAAGAGGAAGAAACTAAAGACTGTTTAGAATTGGCACCTATTGTGTGTGGTTGATGGTTCGATCTTCGACTGGGTACTTTGTTAATCGAATGATTTTAAAATAATCCACATAAAATATACATTTTTTATTTATCGACTTTAACTATTTTAAGCATCGTCTCCTTCAATTTTCGATAGTTTTCATAACCAGTGTCGCCAATATAGCTTCTATTGTTAATATCTTTTCACTTAAGAAGTAGGCCTATTAATCATTGTAAATGTTATTTTAGTCTGGTTGATTCTTGTTATAATTTGTTTAAATAGCTTGATTGACTAGCTTCCATATTTTGACACATTGAAATAAATTAAATATTTTTCTTTTGACCTAGTTTCCATGCTTACAAAATGAGGATTTATTTAATTTCATGTTGAATGGTATCGAATATGGTATCGAGGATATGAATTGATAGTATCCAGCAAGGTATCGGAATCGAGAAAAGTAGGTATCGGCCCACCACTACTATTTAGTAAGCTTAGAGACAAACTGAAACGCAAGGGAGAGAAGGTAGAATCATAATCCTATGTTCTTCCAAGTATACATTTTTATTTCACAAATGGAAAATAAGTCTACTTGTAGAATTATTTCAGAAATGCATGTCTTTGTTGCAAAAGCTTTTTATTAGTTATTATATAAAATTAATATCTAGCTGTGCAAAGCAGTGGTTTTTGTGGACTTGTAATTTTGAAAGGTTTGGGCAATATTTTCTAGTATTTTACGCATAATTTCGATTGGAACAAAAATTTCACATAATTATTACCTTCTCCCCTCCTATTTTTTTTCACACATTCTGCCAGAAACATTCATATTTGGCTCAAATCTACATACAATTCACTGAACCTTGTCTTCAATTGTATGATTGTGCCTCATTTATTTAGTTTGTTAATGAGAGATAGTGATTCCCTTATTTTTCTCGAAGCATCTATAATGTATTATTTAGTAAAAGCATCACTCATTTGTTGAAGATTATTAAGTAGTCAAGACAGAATTGAAAGTAAACAAAAAAAGTTTTCCTTAACTTAGGGTTCATGCCGGGATCACGATCAACTTAACGTAACTTAACATAAAGGCCCTCCTTGTGTGTTTAAATGGAAGCGATCACGATGCACTTAACTTAACATTGACTTGCAGTTAACTTAACGTAAGAGATGTCTTGGGAGGTCTTTTACTTTACTTTACTTTACGTTACTTAAAGGGTATCACTTGATCTAACCAGCCAACCACTATGTGAGTGACGTCAACAGGGCTATTTAGTAATTCATTTGTTGGTATTATGACCAATGTTTACTCTTTAGCGTAAGTTCTAGTGAAACAAAATAATTAAACTAAAATAGGGAACTAAATTTATCAAAAAAGTTTAATAATAGATATTTATTATATTGATTGAAAACTGTAAACATTCAAAGATCATCACTTTACAAATAGTACAAAACCACAGATCATACTCGAGAATGCATATATTTGGCTCGAGTTGTTACGTTAAGTTAAGTGAATCGTGATCACACATAAGTTAAGCTAACTTTAAGTGAACGTTACAATAAGTTACGCTAAGTTGATCGTGATCCCGGCATCAACGAGCAGCTTCAACACACCAACATGTAATTTTAATTATTTCTAGCTATAAGAAAAATTACCACCCATATATAAGTGTTTGAAATAATCTTAGTTAAAGCAAAATTCCATGAAAATTTAGCAAAAAGTCATAATCCAAAGAAAATAACCAAAAATCACTTACCAGAATAGAATATTTAATCTTGGTTGGTAATATTTTATTATATCAAAGACTGAGATATAATAATTATATCTACTTCACTTCAAATATTATCAAAGGAAAAATGACCCCAAATGGGTGTTTGAATTACACATTGAAAAGAGGATAGAAGGGCAAGGCCTACACACCAGAAAACTGTAAGCCTCAAAGTTGACAATTAAAAACAACAAAACACATTATGAAATTTCCAGAGTACATCAGTCCCCTTCTTCAGCAGACGAGAGTAAAACATCAACTGGACTATGGCAACATGGCCATAGCCATGATCATAGTCACTTAAATATTGTTATTGTTTGTTTCTTGTTAATTTTATTTTAGAGTCTGTGATTGCCTGTTCAATCTTGTGTTTATACTTTTTGTATTTGTATATGTTTTGTTGTGTTTTTTTTATTGTGAACTTTGAGGTCTACATGTATCGATTAGCATCTTCAAATTTTTAAATTCATTTTAAATTTGTTATCAAAAGTTTAGTATTAAAAATATATATCAGTTGTTATAGTCTTTTGATATTATATTAATACAAAATGGAAAACAAATAAGTATCCCTTGAAGTGGTATCCATTCATAAATTTTTTAAATCATCTTGGTGAAAAGGATAATATTCTTGTTAAATTCAGGCACTTGGTTAAATTAAAGAAACATAGAAATTGTCTAGTCATTAGTCTTCTATTAACATTTAACTTACAGTCAGATTATAGTTTGTATCACTAGTTGGTTTTACATATTAACCTGAAATATTCTCACCATCTTTTTTAGAAATATCTATTCATTTGATCTTGATTAGTTCTATACCTTTTGCGATTCTTTCAAAAAAACTTTACTTTGGGCAAGCTTTTATATTTATTTCTTGCATATTTTAAACTCTTTTATAGTAAGATTTTCACTTCGGTTCAAATTTACTTTAAGCATTTAATCACTTGGAATCTTATCCTAAAAACTGTTTTGAGTTTTTCAGGTACAGCCTAGAACTACAGTTGTTACTATCCTGGCAAGAATATACCTTTATTCACTACTAAGTATTAACCATTCACTTTCATTTGTTTTAAACTATTTTTAACAGTTCAATGAACAGTTAAACCATATTACGCACCTTGTGCTTGGTAAGTTTTGGGAATATTTGGAGGGATGGGTTGGCATGAGGTAGTGTAGAATTTCCTCAGCTGAGTGCAAGGAGGGGTTCATAAAGATCTTTGGGAACTGCCGATGTGGTAGTTTTCACTTTGTTGCTCTGTTTATTATATTTATCTTGTTTCATTAATGATAACTTTTGCTTGCTTAGCGAAATCACTTTCGAGCCTTTCTTTGATTTTGTTTCATCTTCAGCAATTTTATTCATCGAAGTGACTCGCTTGTCATCAGCCACATTTTCTTCATCTAACATCTTTAGTTGTTCAATAATATTTTTTGGTCTTACAGAGCCAGGAACCAACAACCTCCCGGACTCTCCATCCTCCCGAGTTGCATTCTTGTTTACATATACAACATAAAACTCTGAGAAAGAAGATTTGGTAGGTGTGTTGATATCTGCAAAGTCCCTGAAGTTAGAGAAGAAGTCGTTACCGCGGTGGTGCTGAGGTCGAGGGTTAGAGGCTCCGTTATAAAAGGCTGGACGACCATGACCGTTATAGTAAGGGTTGTAAATGTGATGCGACTCCCCACCTCCATAATCACTGCTTGCCTCTGCCTTTTCTCCATCATTGTAAAAGGTGCCTCCTCGTATCACGCCGAAGTTACCTGAGCCTAGAATTCCACTGTTGGAGTTTGTCTCTGCTGGGGCAGGAGTCTGCTGAACAAAAGGGTTGCTCCTAAATGATCCACCCCCGAAGTTTAAAGGCTGAAAATTGTTGTGTTGAGCCCGTAGGATGGATGGCCTTTGGCTTGGCTCCTGGAATAGAAGCTGTGGTCGAGAGTGCCCTAAAGGAGGAGGGGCTGGGAAGAGAGGGGCAAAGGAAGGGAAAAAGTGCTGTCCCATCACAACAGTATCTTTTTCTTTGGGTTCAGTGTTCTGAGTGGCATCTGAAGGTGATGGCTCTGTGATTGCTTGTTCATCTTCTAGATACATGTCACTGTCAGGGTCAATTTCTTCCGCAGTGGCTGCCAACTCATCAGCTGTGGTTTGACGTCTCCGACGACGATGAAGGATGAAGTCTTTGTCGTCACTTTGAAGGTTCTCGTCATAGTTTTCTGACAATGTTGGGCTCTGTAACATACAATATATTTCTAAGAAATACATTTAAAAAGTGTTTAGATATCATAATGATTAGAGAAGATAAAAGATGTAATACTTTACATTTACTCGTTGGTTTTGAAAAGAAGTATGCCAATTCTATTATATTTTATAAACAGGACATTAATTTAATTCTATTTTGACAAGATTTATTTGTTGGATGATTTTATGTGTGAGATATTGATGGCGGAAAAGTTAACAATATAAGAACATCTATTTTTAAAGTTTATTTCAACATATATATTGAACTTGTCAATTCATGACAGTCTTAAATACGTTAGAAAGTTTACACCAGGAATTAAAAAAACAAAACTTTTTTTGTTTTTGAATGGCGGCTTTCTATCCATTGAAGCTATCCACATTCAATTACTCTAATAAATTAGGAATTAAGCAAGTATAATTTATAGGAAATGTACCCACATTTATGTGGTTGGAGGGTAAGAAATCATTTAGGAAAAAATATTAAATACCTCCTGAGATTCAAACCGCAACCTCCCTGTCACTATAAAATCAGACTAGATGAGATTGAAGTTTAGTCCATATGCCCATCAATGCTGGTGACAAAACTAAATTATGTCGTAGGCCACCTATGTTAAAAGCAGGGAGTCAAACCGAAATAATTATTGGTTTTAGTTCGAGTTTCGATTCTCTAAACAAATGTTAAAGGTTCTCGTTCTTGCGCTGGTTTAGAAAAAAAGTTCCTGTTTTTTATTTTTAATGAAGTTTTGGCCTGCTTCAGTGGCCGCATGGTCTAACGCACTACTATCGTGTTGGACTAGACTGCCGAAGACGGGGAGATCGGGGTTTGTTCCTGATTGGATGCATTGAGGATGTTTTTTTATGAATGGTTTTTCACTTTCCTTCTACGCAAATGCAGATGCACTTCTTTTCAATTGAACCTTCCTAATCCCTAAGCCTTTTGTGTAATCATTACATAGGTGTATAACCCAAACTTGTAGTAAGACGCGGTGCTAAAACAACAAAACAATTAAGTTCTGGTTCCTAAAAATGTATATTTACCCACAATAAACGAAATATGTATATACACAAACAAATAATTCAGGAGCTTGATAATTGCACTATCTCTCTATTTATAATTCAGGGTGCCATTTTGACAGGAGATCGTATTATTTAATTTTTGCCAAAACTTGACTGCCGCTGTGATCTAGTCATCAGTTCCTGGCTACAGATCTGGAGGGCCCGGGTTCAATCCCAGCTGCTTCCAGATTTTCTGTGAAGAAGTGGTTTTGTAATAGGGTCAACTCGCCTTTTGAGGACAAATGAGGAGCTACTTGAATGAAAAAGTAGCAGCTTCAGTCTAGATAACTGAGATTAATGGCCTAAGTGCTTGTTGTTCTGAACACATAACACCCGCTCTCCACAGAAGTTGGCACTCTTCGTCAACAGATGAAGAGTGTTTGATTGGTGTGGCTCGATTGTGTACTAATATCATGGAGTTTTTTTTAAATAATTTTTGAAAATAGTTAAGTTATATTTTATAATGAATAGTAAAAAAAACTTAATGAGCTTGCAGGGTTACAACACACTATGTAATTTATCCTAAGAACCACTCTAATAATAGCCTTAATGTCACTCAATCTATCATTTAATAAAATTCTGGACTGGATAATATTTATCTCACCCCCTCTATCAAACAATTCAAATAATCAATTATTAATAAAACTATAAAAATACCTCTAAAATAGACACAATGAACACAAACCTTTGACTACTTATTAATTGATATTTAAAGGCAGAGTGAAAAGCTAACGATTTAAAATCATAAACCTCCAACCCCCTTTTACACCTCAAAGCCAACTGGCCTTTTAACAAACACTTACATTTTTTAACTTTTAGGAATAACCCTTTTAAATAACTTTATTCGTATCTAGCTTTGACTTCTTGTACAACTGGGCAAGTTCTCATTTCTCAGTATTCCATCTTCTTAGATATTTTTCTTTCATACAAAGCTAAATACATCTTTCTAAATGCTTAGCTTAAATAGTAAAATGATAAAACCCAACACAATGTAACAATAATTATTTCTCAAGAATCTGAACTCATTAGTGCTAACTGACAAGTGCTCATTGATACTTTTACAATCCCATTAGAAAATAAATTTATATCCTACCCCCACAAACATTCCTGAGAAAAGGTAAAATAACTTGATTTCGATTATCGATTCTGGTTCGGATTTGACTTCATAGTTAAAATTGTATATTTTTGGGTGAATATACACATTTAAGAATCTTTACAATTCAATAGTTTATTTCATTCCCGAACGAAAGATAATTAATTTTTCATTATTCAGAAGCTTCTTTCCTAGTGTCTACTGTGGATGAGATTGCCAAGGCACCAATCTCAAGAAATAGTATATTACTGCTGAGAGACTTCAAGTAGTTTGTTTTTAGAGCTTCGATACTTCAAACACAATTTTAAGAGGCAATATTCACACCCCTTTTGTACTGATTTCTTATATTTATATTATTTCCTTATTATTTTTACCTTGTCCAATTGCATTATGGCCCTATCTTAAAAGTTGCTCTAAAGTGGAACCAAACATGATATCAATCTTACCTTTACATAATACACTACGACCTTATATTATAAGCAGGATCATATTTGAACAAGCAAGGTAAGTTTATTAAATTTCAGATTAAACAAAGGGTACATTAATCTTTACTGTTAAGGTATTTTTAACTAAATACACCAATCTCTTTAAACTAATTTAACCTAAAGAGCTGACACCTTATTTAAATAAATTTGTTCTTGTGTTTTTATTTTCCGGAAGCATCAACTCATCCCTATTGTCTTTCTATCCGTAAGCTTACACACTATTTGACATGTCTGTTGTTTAAAATGTACTCTTATGAGTCTAATACATAAAGTGGCATTCTAGTAAGAAGGTTGGTATAGAACATTGATGCGTATTTTCTCTCTATATATATATTTGTACAAATTGTAAATATTGTTATCATTGTATGACCCGCTTCAGTGGTCGAATGGTCTAAGGCATCACTCTCGTGTTAGACTGGCCTGCTCAAGACAGGGAGATTTGGGTTTGAATCCTGGTCGGGTCTATTGACAAGTGATTTTACCTAAAGGGTTTTCCACTGTCCTTTCACACAAATGCGGGTAGATTACCTCTAAAATACTTACTTTCTCATCCCTAACCCATTATTGTAATTATCATAGATGCATATAGCCTCAACAGGTAGTAAAAGACAATGTTTTTTTTTAAATCATCAATATTGATGATGACCCGCCTCGGTGGCGTAGTTGGCTAACGCGCTAGTTGTGTTGAGCTTGACTGCTGAGGATGGGGAGATCGAGGTTCGAATCTCGGTCGGGTGAACTGGGGGTGGTTTTTCCTAAATGGTTTTCCACTCTCCCTCCACGCAAATGCGGGTTCACTTCCTATAATTCAACCTTCCCAATTCCTAATCCACTAGCGTAGTCAGTACTTAAAGCGTATAACCCCAACGGGTAGTAAGACGCGGTGCTAAATAATAAATAAATAATAATCAATATTGATATGATTAGCCAAAAGCTTCAGCTTGTAACTGTCAGATACTTCTTAATGCGGTTTCACTATACTTACATTTGTGTGTCAACAGTTTTTTCTTTATGGAATTGTGTTAATTAATAGCTCAAATTCTATAGCTTGTCAGATTAAGAATAATATGTTTTTGGCTTATTCTTTATTACTAACATGTTTGATGTTATGGCCCATACTGAAAATTTAAAACAATGAGAGAACCACATTAAATTATTTTCACTATTTTAAGTTTAAAGAAAGCTTTAATCTAGTATCCTTTTATTACAAAAATTAAATTAAGCTACTGAAGTTTACAGCTTACTGAAGTCTTGATGTACATTCACAAAATATTTATCAATTAGTTATTGCCCCAAATGAGGTTCATCCCTCTAAAGTACTTGCCAGCCTCGTGTTGAAGTGTTCCTGAGTTCCCGTGAATGCCAGAGTAAGGTCAGGGTGCGGGGAGTTCACCAAACCATCCACTAGGTGAATGTCACCCTTCGCTGGAACAAATACATAGCCAACAATATTAGATGTTATGCTGTGACTTCACACTAATCAAGGCTGGGCTCGACAAAACTGGGAATTTTATGTCTCTGTGAAAATTGAAATAAAGATAATTATGTTGTGTCAGGGGGATGGGCGATAGACCTCAGAGGAGATAAGAGGGGAATTTGATTTTTTGTATCCTGAAAGTACAGAGGAACAACACGATTAATTATTTGTGTCTGGAAAAACACGATTGTTTGTGCTGGAAGTAAGGGGGAAAACAGGAGTAAGTGTTTATGTCTGGAAAGAATAGGGGAAAACACGTGTTTTTGTGTCTGCAAAAGAAAGGGATAACAGAGGAAGGTACACAAGTGTTAGTTTTTCAGATAAGATTTTCAATGTTGTTTCTTCATCACTCCATTTTAATGCAAGCACATTACTTCTAAACTACCCTCCTCAGCCTTATATCTTATAATATGTTGTTAGGATGACTTCTTCGCCGAATCAGTGGCAGCACATCCGCCTACATAGTTAAATATCAAGAGTTTAATTTCTGCACTTTCTGAACTGGCTGATTATATCAGCACACAAGAATTTCTATGAGGGGTAGCCAAAGGGCGTACCAATTTTGCCGGCAAAGGTATTTTCACACACCTTCCAGGTTTCTTTTACATGCCACAATTGACGTGGTACTGACGGGTTTACTTCCTCTACAACAAAATAATTGATTCTATTTCTATCGAACCAGTTACAGCTCGTCCTTAGAGATGTGTCAACCTTGAGATGGTCATGCTTTCCTGTACTAACCACACACCATGCTAATGTACTCACCGGTATCAAGGAAACTAGGCTGTTGAGCAGACAATGACTGCAGGGGCGGGACGATGCCCACTTCAGAGGACACGTCGTCATTACCATCTGTAAATAAAGAAAATAACATGGTAGCATTTCACTTTAACGAGTTGCCAACACTGTTGGGTTAGAGTCAGGTATACTACATATAGGAACAGCCCAGCTAGGTATCATATCAGCAGTGCGACCAACACTGTTAGATTTAAAGTTAGCTTTGTTTCAAATATAAATAAATGGCATGACAATCATACAAACTTTCTTATAGTGTATTATAGTTTGGAACCAAATTTTCAAAATAGGCTTTTCAAAAAATAAATAAACATATTACCGTGTTAATCACAATAAACATACTTAATATTAGATACATTTTAAACAAAATTGTCTAAACAACTTGAATTTTTTTTTATCGGATACCAATTTTGAACAAAATCATATAACATATGAAAATAAAGTTGGAACAAAATCCATCAGACTGTTTCAGGGACAAACAGAATTCTAAAATCCAATTTTTTGGCTTTGGGGGCAAATTCTTACTATACATGATTTTTCTGACATTAGATTTTAGGTAGTCTATAAGTTCTGTGTTACTTAACACTGTGATGTAACCACCCTCCTCTTATGTACTTGTTAAAAGTTTGTTCTAGATTTGATTTGTGTTCTAGAAGTAATTATTTCCCACCAAGTCTTCTACACTCAAAATTCCATAGGAAGGGCTTTATCCGGCAAAAAAAGAGTTAAAAGATCTACTTCCAAGTATTCATACATTTAAACATGTTATCTGTCTGTATACCCTGTTTTTGGTAGGAAGGACAGTATCTGTTAGTAGAATTATCAAAACAAACAATTTTATCATATTCATACAGCAAGTCATGTTATCTATAATGGTTGCTTTTGATAGATAGTATCATTACCTATAAAATAACACAAATATTATAGTAAAATGTCATCATTGTTGGCCGCAAAGAAATATGTTTGAATTTTCTAAACTGTTCTTCCAACCAAAGTCAGGGTATAGCTGTCAATTTTGATAGATTATCAATACTTATAAAATAACATTAGAGGCCTATCAAAAAAGTAAAATGTTATTAATGTTGACGGAAAAAATAAGTATGTATTTTCTAAAGAGCCCTTGCTATAAAAATTGAACTGTACAGTATACCCACCCTGGGCTTACAAATTCACGAGTCGGGTGGATATGATGAAGTTAAAATTCAGAAAAAATATACATTCATTGTGGAGAGAGAATGGCAAACCATCTAAGACCGAGATTCTAACCCCGACCTCTCTTATCACTAGCAAATCAAAATAGATGAGCTCGATATTTAGTCCACGTGCCCGCATGTGGGGGTAGGGAGGTTCTATTTTAAATTAAGAGTACCCGCATTTGCGTGGAGGGAGACTGATAAACCATGTCGGGCAAAACCACTCTCGGTGCACCCGACTGGGACTCAAACTTCGACTTCTCATCAGTGGAAAATTGACGTTTAGTCGGCGGTTCTACCGGTTCACGCAGTAATGTATAATTTTAGAAGAAATGTACCTTCATTTGAGTGGAGGAAGAGTGAGAAATCATATAGGGAGGAGAGGGGGCAGCCTAATAACTCTTGACCGGAATTCGAAACCCAAACTCCCATTACCGGAAAACCTGACTAATCGAGCTTAACGGGCGTTCCCACACATTCAAGTCTCCTAGAAGCAATGAGTCTATTGTGTTGTTGGTGACTTGGCAGCTGTTTATCTTTGTACGTCAAGAGAAGGTACCATTGCTGCACGTTAGCTTGGGTGCTTCAAGCTCAACTGTTTTACCGCCCTCGATTTTAGAGTTTACTTTCCAAACACCTGCGGCACAAGTCAACTTGAACTATTGTAAGATCTTAAGTCAACAACCAGAAGGTTGGTTTGATCCATCCGGCGCAAGGTATGTACTCATCTCCGGCTGGTTAGGGCTGCCTGCACTATCTGGTAGAAATACCATACACCGGGGTAGTTAAGGAAGTGTGATGGTTCTCATTTGCTTTCCACACTGCATTTTTTGAGTGAGTGAATTGTGCTACGATTTTTTACAATTCAAAGAAAAATCCGCCAACTCCGGCTGGGTTTGAACCCACGAACATCAAGTNACAATTCAAAGAAAAATCCGCCAAATCTGGCTGGGTTTGAACCCACGAACATCAAGTTCTGAGGCTATCACTTTGCTCCAAGACCACCGAGCTTGATACTGTAAGATCTAATTTTCCATTCTCGGGGGTAAGAGGATAGAATGGCTAGCCAAGGGCCATTCATAATCGATATTAAGACGTCAGCCAATCTCCCATTCGATCTGAACTGCTTTATATAGATACAGGAAGATTCCCCCTTTTCCTTCTTAGCACTGCGTCTTACTACCCGTTTGGGTTATACGCTATACCGATATATTGGTTTATCCTCAATATAAAACTACAAATAAGGTACTAAGTCTTTGAGACACCAATTTTATTTAGGTTGTGCTGACGAGAATGTTAACTATCTAAATACGTTTCATCCTGGTATATAACCTATACTCCAATGTAGTATTAGGATACCTCCTTGGTTAAGTCAGTTTGTAAGTCGTTTTCTGAAAGAATTTGTTTTTATAAATTGCGTGTTAAACATCAATTTTATTTTTTAATATACATAAGTTTTTGTAATTTTATCACTTTTTTTCTACACAAAATAGCTTTTTCTTCCATGAGGACTGTTTTACATAGACGCTCCCAAACATTTTCTGCATTCTTAACTACCTGTAGCTATACAACAGTAATATTCTTCTAGGAAGGATATTTAAGAAAATTCAAACATATTTTTTGCTGTTTATGTTGACAACATTTTACTATACAATTAGTGATATTTAAAATAACAGCCAATGACTTCAGCCCGCGATCGTGCCATACCGACCGAGAGGCCGCCGTTTGTTGACGAAGAAAGTATCTAAATGGTGGACCTAGCCTACCTCAGAAGACGGCTACATATCCGCCACTATCAGTATCAAACCAGGAATGTTTAACTGACAAACCCTGATGGCATACGCTGCTAAAAAAAATAAGGAAAATAAAGCGGATAGATTAGATGGGTTGTAAGAAGCAGAGCCAAAAATAATATTACCTATTTCTCTTATTGTATCGCCATTAATACGATTTGTCAAAAGTTGAAATTTCAGATCACATGATGGAGTGATCTTGCTTAGAATCCCGGTTGGGTGCACTAAGCGAGGTGTTTCCTAACTTATTTTACAATCTTTCTCCCCGCAAACGTAGCTACACTTTATCTAATTTAAACCTTTTACATCCCTAACACATTGCCTTAATTTGTTCATGTGAGCATATCCCGAACGGGCAGTGAAATGTGATGACAAAATAAAATAAAAACAAAACAGGGTGTGTAATAAATAGCTCACGCTGGTACGTGAAGGGAGTACAGAAGGAACGACCTTAGACAGAGGAGCGCTACTGGGTCGCGACTATTTCATTATAATATAGTCCTATTTAGAGTGAGAATAATTTTTCAGAGCCCGCCTCGGTGGCCGCATGGTCTAACCAGTAGACCAACTAGGTCGGTGTACTGAGGATTGTCCCCCAAAAAATTGTTTTCCACTCTCCATCCACGCAAATTCGGGTAAACTTCCTATAAATATAACCTTCCTAATCCCTAAAACCATCAGTGTCATTAGTACAGAAGCGTATAATCCGAACGGGTTGTAAGATGCAGTGTTAAAAAAAAGCTTTTCAGACACACTTAAAAGTTTCTAAAACAGTTTTCATTCGTCAAGTCATGTGATCTGCAGCTGTTACTTTTGATAGATATTATCACTAATAATATAGTAAAAATAATGTTGTCGACGTTGACCGCAAAGCAATACACAGTAGAACTCCAAGTATCTAGATTCGTATCGCAGCAGTGGTTTTCGTTAAATTCTGAGTTTATAAGTACGAGGCTGGCAGACTGATTATTATCGCATTAAGACACTAAATTCGTATAAGAATTTAACCACAACAGTAAAGAGCGCGTATCCAAGTGAAGAAGTCAGCGCAGTGCAGTGGGAGGAAGTCGGCAGAATGTATCACTTCAAAAGACATGAGGGAAGGGGAAAGCGGTTCTGTAACACCTCCCTTATCGGGATATTCCCTGATCATCGCCAGTTGTAAAACAGTGAGGGACGTATTTTAGTGTGAAGTCCTCTTCTCTTTTTTTTTTCTATAAGAACAATTATCCATCCGGTTTTTCGATTATATGAACTAACCTAGGTACTAATTAGTCCGGATGTTCGGGTTTCCTGTGTATTTATATGTTCTAAAGGCTACTTCCTGGCAAGTTCCTACTGTAGCTGTTCCATGGCTGTGAAAGTAGATCTAGCCGGTTAGTGCTTGTCTACACGGGTCCACTGTCGTGGCTGACGCGCGCTACAGTCACTGACCACAGCAGTCGCTAACAGCAGCCACTGCAGTGGGT
The DNA here is from genome assembly GCA_902141375.1 of Timema poppense. Classification (NCBI taxonomy): domain Eukaryota; kingdom Metazoa; phylum Arthropoda; class Insecta; order Phasmatodea; family Timematidae; genus Timema; species Timema poppense. The sequence goes on from CABFOV010000260.1 coordinate 20,086, forward strand.
TATGTTAACCACCGCAAGATTTTCGAGCCAGTCGAAGCTAAGATGGCGACGTGCGAGAATAGTGAACTATTGTTGCTTCTTCTGTTGAGAAAGAAATAGCTCAGGTGACAAAAAATGCACGTTCATCCTTTGTTGGTTGAAAGATCATCAAAAGAACTTTACCATACGCCATATTAACAAGATTTGAGACAAGATGATGAAATGTTTCTTCGGTAGACTACTTTAGAATCACCAAAAACTAGTTTGATGAAATCTTCGAAGATTTTAAGTCCAGAGCTACAGACAAATGGCTGTTGGCATGATGATCACAGTTCCACAATGCTCGAGAGACTGATTTAAAATAAGAGGGCTTGATCAGTCAGTGGCCGGTGGATGTGGCTTCGTCCACACGCACCAACGCAAAACGATTGTCCGTTTGATCGCGTCACGGACCCACCTGTCACGTGGGCGAGCTTCTACCCTGCTACAGTCGCCTGCCCTCGCCACTGCTGTGGCACTGATCTGATCGTATGTAGAAGTGAAAGTGGCCAGTTGCTGTGGCGCGCGTCAGCCACTAAAAGTGGACCCGTGTAACACGCTCTAAGTCTCTTGGGTGGGGTCAGGTGATTGATTGGACCTGAACAAAGGGAAGGGCTATACATTTCGGGATCTGTTTTCTCTTAGTCCACGCGTTAAGTCGCCCAACCCTAAAAATCTGTGTGATTTAGAAAGTAAATTGTGAGCGTGCGGTTTAAAGTTTTCACGCCTTCCGTTAGCATCTAAATGGTGATTTAGTACTCACGATGAATATTTTAAATTAATAAGTATTTTTGTGATGTGCGAATAGTGGTTAGTAATAAGTACCTGCACAGGTGGGTACGCAGTCCAGGACATTAGTCTGTCTTGTCTGATTTACCTGTAACTGGTAGGTTGAGGTTCGATTACCAGCCAGGTGTAGTATTTTTTTTTTCCTGAATGATTTTTTCATCTTTCTCCGAGATAATTCTGAAATACTTCCTCTAAATTCTAGCCTACTCCTTCTTACCCTATTAGTGTAATTAAGTGGGTGGTCTTGACATGGAACACGCTAATAATAGGTTTTACCTCTAGAAATTAATTTTTTTTACCGTATTTGCACCTCATCTTGTTACACGTATGGGATATCCAAATTTAATGTCATTGATAAATTAGGGATTGGAAGGTTCAATTTAGAGGGGAAATATCCACAGTCATGTGTAGAAAGGGTAGTAAATCATTTAGGAATTCGCACTCTCAGTATATCCAGTCTGGATTCTAGCCGATCTAGGCCTTTGACCGCATGCCTATCAATGCAGGCGACAGTTACAACTACTTTCATACATTCATAAGTCAAGTCATGCGATTTTAATCTGTCACTTAAGATATAATTATAGTATCAATACTGATTAAATAATAATAATAATAATAATAATATAGCTATATTTGATCAAAGTTGACAGCAAAAGATATGTTTGTATTTCTATACCCCCATTCATAGGCGTATGGAGGGGACCCTTCCCTGAACTTTTCTTAAGTTTTTATTATGAAGATTAAAGATGGCCTTGTATTAAACTTCAAATTTATTTATAGAGATATTCACTTTTGAAAAAATTGTCAGGGAAAGACAACGCTAAATAGCTTCCAGAGGCATTTAATTTTCAAAATATTTCCAGGTGAGTATTACTCTAAATGGCTTTTAGAAGCACCCGATTAAAAAAAAAGTTAAAATTCACTCCAGATAGCTTTTATGCATATACTATTTTTTTTTAATTCAAGAGAGGAAAACTCCAATTAAGCTTCTAAAAGCATTCAATTTTCGAAAATGTGTTGTGGGAAGACCACTTTCAATATCTTCTAGAAGCATCCAATTTTCTAAAATTAACTGGGAAGAGGAGGGTAGAAAATCCTTTTAAGTTCCACCACTATTGTATATAATAAAAATGTTCTTATTTCTTAGGGCTTAATAGTAGACCTAAGTCTTAATATCATGTTATAAACTTACGATTTTGAAAGCCCCCTCCACCCCCATTATTAAATTCTCCCTACGCTCATGTCCCCATTTCTTGCCGTGTTCTTACTTGGTAACTTTTTAAACGGTTTCGTAAGTTTCCATTCCAAGACAATCCGGAAAAATAAAAGGATCTATTATTTTTAAATATGATTTAAAAGCAAGATTTTTCCTTTTGGTAGCAACAAACCAGAGAACCGGTTTCCCTGCATCACATGTTATTTGCATACGAATGTCAAATAGGATCAAGATTATGGATTCCTACTGACCGTGAAAATAAACTGTAGCACTGTTTCAATTAAGTAAATTGCAGGTTCGAGTTCTATAATTTAATGGCTGTCATTTATTTCATTCACGGCTTTGTCGACCAGTAGATCAATGAATTATTATTATTAGTAGTAGTATTAAGACAAGGAATTCAGCCTGATTTTGAATGGAAGACACACAACACCCAGCCCCCAAACGTCAATTCATAACTATGAAAGTGTAAACCCACATTTCACTAATGATAACCCCGTGGTACAGTGGTCAGTGCACCCGGTTACGAACCTAGGGGTCCTGAGTTTGATTCCCGGCTGGTACCATGAGTATTTTTTCCGGAGGGGGAAATTATCCCAACGGCCACCAGGGTTAGGTTAATTAGGCCTAAGCTAGTTTTAAAATCACTACTGGCTCCACATCTTCATAATCACTATCATTTGATTGCGGGTACGAGGTGTGGACAGCCTCCATAGGTGTACCCTGGGCAAAATTCTGTTCCACCAGGGCGGCTAAAAGGTTATACACACAGGCGACCAAACTAGGTACTATATATCTCCCGATCAAATTTACCATACGCTGAAATTAATAAAAATACTAATAAATTATACTGCTTTGCCAGTAATTGAACCCTGGACTCTTGGCTCAGTAGGCGGACACGCTATTGACTGAGCTTAGGCATCGGATAATATAAATATTATTACAACCATCAAATTAATCTTATCCAAACACTCTTGTAATTTATTCATTGGAAAAACTTGTACTTAAACAACAATAGCTATTAAAAACATACGACGCTTATAATGGTTTTTATTATTTCCAAATCTTGTTTTGTGAATTGTTAATGTTACAAAAAAAAATTAAAATGCCTTTCAAAAACTTGTTTTTGCTTTCATAAATTAAAAGTTTAACATTTTGAAATAAAATGGTAGCTTATAATTTATATATTACTTATTGGAATACAACTAATGAAAATCACTTTACCTAAAATAATTAAAATATATTTTGATTTGCTTTTGTTTGATATTCAAGAAAATTACTTTTCAATCTGCTAATTTAAGAATATTAGAATTTCTTCTGACCCTGATTCTGTAGGCCCTACTTTAACGTCCCTGAAAATTACCACCTGCAGGGCTATTATGATCGCACTTCGGTTTGAGTCGGCTCTAGAGATGGTATTTACACCTACCGATATATTTTCGGTAAAGATACCGGTTGAGCGATTATGACCATGCGTTGGAATATTCACGGTAGCCATGGCAACGCATGTTTGGCAGTATAATGTTATTAGTGCCATTTTCTACAATTGGCAATAAATATTTCACAAAGCTCATAGCGCCTTGTCTAATTTTCGCTCGAGCATACAACAATTTTTGTTTGTATTTTATGCTCAATCTTATAGCTTGATTTTCTTCGCTTTTTAAATAAGTGTTTGGTAGTTAGTTGAATGTTTAAATATCTTACAGTATGTAATGTTTTTCTAGCTATTTAGTAAGTTTATATTAAGTAGTTAAATTAAATTATTCATTATATTTTAACATATTATTACTTTCGTTTTTGTGTTAAAATAATTATTAAATTAGGTTAGGAAGTGCATTTCAGATAATTTTTAAATAGGCTATATTATATGATAAGTTTTTTCCTTAGCTTTGCACCACCACTGATGTCCGTAAACAAAGAATAAAGGTGAATTCACCCATTATACAAAATATAACTTAAAGTATATTTGTTTTATTTTAAATATAATTTGTTATTTATGGTAGGTTGCAAATTATAGATAAATTATTTAAAATAGTTGAATAAAAAATTATTTAATTTAAATAATGTAAATATATTACGATTAGTGTTTTTGATACTTGAGAATACTTCCTTTTAGGTATAAAAAGCTTGGTTTTAATATGTTTAAAATGTAATCTCCATTCTTGCAAGACAATCTATAAGTTGATTGGGTAATTAATGTATAGGCCAACACGATTTTAAAATGCTACCTAAATTTTACGAATAAATACTCATAGTACAATAATTAAACAATATTACGTTAAACTATAGACCTGGTAGCTATCCTATAAAGCAAATACAAATAGTATTCTTTGTTTTATTACTATATATATATATATATATAAATTTCTAATTCATTATTATTAATACACACCTAAGAATACGGAGCATCGAATGACTTTAAGATAGACAAATTTCAATAAATATCACCTCTTAAACAAAACTTACTAAACACTCGCCAAAATTACCAATATATATTGTCACTGACTTTCGCGTGTTACTTACCCGAGATTCTTTGAGCTATAATGGCTAATATTCGAACAATGAACATTTAAGTGAGATACAATACCGAGTTTACATATTTTAGACATTCTTGAAATTGTGAGTGAATCTATTTTTTTAGATAATTATTTAAAAATCATTGTTAGTGTAAGTATTATCTACTCTTTTCCATAAACATTCAATTTACAATAATTTTGCCGTCTTAAGCTTGGAATAAGGAATATATAAACTAAGAGGGAATAGCTATGCTTACAAATACGAGTACATAAACAAATAAATAAAATACCGTAAACAAAAATCCTATTTAAACCTAATATAACCCTAACCAAACAATTAATTATTACTTCTATTAACTAGAACAAAGATTTTGATGAACAAAATCTATAATGCAATAATCACACATAAAAACATACTCGAAAACTATTATATGCAAAAACACACTTAATGAAACAGAAAAAAATAAAAAACGCCAACGCGAGAAGATTCGGTAAGCTAATAGAGGGCGTAGAGTGGTCACTTACTTCTCGACCTATTTACCGTCTCGTCCGTGGACGGTATCTTCCAGCCATGGACGGATTTATGCATAGGCGCGTGCTTACGGCGGCAGATTTTAGGGGCAGCAAATTTTGAATGATGAAAAAAAATACGTATCTTGTTCTGCCAGTCAAAATAATGTTATGGCTTCATCGTGTTTGCGATTGTTGTGGTTTGCTGTATCTGCGTACCATCATGGCAGAATATCACCTTAATTCGCTGATAATCGTCTTAATTGAAGGTCACTTATGGGATAAAAGGGATTTGTCTGGCATCATTGAACAGTTCACTCAGCAGAAATCAAGTCTAAAGATTCTATAGACTATTTTCTTACTGTGTACTGTACATGCCAATATTTTATCTGTAGTAATATGTTCTACAGTCTACTAGTTCAGATTTTGTATTTTTAAATTATATAATATTTGAATGTGTATGTTATGATGGCGTAAGAGTATTTATTTCAATTTTTTTAAAGTCTTTTCTTAGATTCTTACTACTTTTAAAACCTCGCTATAATAAATAATAAAATAATGTAAGCACTTTTTATCTGTCATTCCACAGATAGCGCTTGTGTATATGGTATATATATGTATCGGCGTATGAGGGGTGATAGGGGAGGAAACTGGGATTTAGAAGGTTATAAATTAAGGGAGGAAAAGTGGGCGGCAAATTATCTAGCGCGTATGGGCGGCAGAGTCGTAAATCCGCCCCTGCTCTCAACGACGCTCCTAATCGCATTTGTGGGTAAATCCACGGTATCATACCAACCCGTGATCGACAACTGTTTCTGTGGTGGTCATTATAGCCCTGCTGGGTTAATACGATATTACGCACAAGTTTCCATAGTAGCTCGCTTGATAATTTTACTAAGTCACCTTGTTATAAACGGTATTAGTCGATATGGGCTTTAAATACGGAAACATCGGCCGTGTGTACGGGGCTATAACTGCGACTTGTACCCTCTACAGCTCGCAAGTTCTTCACTTAGTGAGGGAAAGGGGAGGGATAGTTCCTCTAGAGTTCGATGGCCACTTCCTCGTGAGGTGTGAATACATCAGCTGGTCATCCGCCCACCATCCAACTTCAGTAGAAAGTGTCTTGAGATCGGATGCAACAGCAGCAGCGAATACACGCCCGATATTTCACCCACTCCATGTTCTCCTAATACCTACAGTACCGTTTTCATAGAAAAGGCCTTCCTTACCTAACAGTTAGAACATTTACTAGGTAGATCTACTTAACCTACACGTATTTCATACGTCAGGACAACTTATATGAAGCTGACACTTTTGATCAATATTATCAATAAAATAACACCTATAATATAGGCTACATAATTTTAAATTGAAAAATGACTCATAGACATGGGGAATGGACCAGGGACATTTGACTTAGTACGCCAATGATCTTACCACTAAGTATCCAGGAGTCGTCCCGTTACCAGGGTCATTCTTCACTCCTATTTTATGGCAGAGTCTGTGATGAACGTATGGGAATCGTCGTCTACAAATAGGCTATCAGAGATATTGCAGCCACCTTCGACTCTGAAGGGTTTTATGTTGCCAATAGTTCAAGGATAACAGTACGAATGCGCATCATGATGGATTAAATACCCAGTCTATTATATTTGTTTGTTTGGTTTTATTTCTTTCATTTAAACATATATATATATATATAAACATGAATAAAGCACGAGAAACATAGAGGGACAAACATTAACACCAGCCCCGAAGGGCTCTCGAAAACGAACATGACACAGGGATACGTACAATCACAACATGAATGGTATTGGTGCCCTTGCGGGCTGAAAATTGATTTCTATAGGTTAGGGGTGGGAAACTTATTCAACCCGCCCCCCCCCCCTTCCATCGCTCATAGCGGGTCGCCAGGACCATGACAACACATACAACGTACAGAGGAGAGGGACAGACGGAAAACAGTGGAAGGGAACAAGAAACGTCGGGAAACATAAGGATATCAAAGAGTTGTAATAGTAATGTTTCTGTTGAATAATGTCCTTATTAGGATTTGATTGTTTTACTTGAAAATGGCCAACCCACAATGACAATTGGCGGGGTTGGCGGCAGACATATAAACACGAAACTAAGGTGGAAAACGCGCGCACACACACATACACACGCACTTGGGCTGGGCTGAGCGCCAGCCGGGATTATATTTGTTAATTACGGTTATAACCGCATACAAACATCAAATTATCTGAATTGACAACTCTTGGGTAGCTTAATGTTAAGAGCATTGGCTTACTAAGCCAAAGGTTCCTGGTTTTTTTTACCATGTCCAAACGTCATTTTTTACTTTAAATAATTTGATAAGTAGATATGATTACAACCGTAATTAACATTTATTATAAATTGGCTCCACCAATAAGATGGTTAAATTTTATCATTGCTAGCAGCAAAATAAATAAATAAATTGTATTCTCCAAAAGGCTCTTTCTATGTCCAATGGACTGTGGGTTCTCGCGGGTCCGCTCAAGTCAAGTTGCGCTCTCTCTCTCTCTCCACTTTCTTTCTAAAATTACTTTCTTTGCCGGTTTAATTCTCGTACATGTCTCCACGGGAAAGGTTTTCCTCCAGTCTCTCGAATAACAAAACACGCCCATCTTGTGTTGTTTATTTTAGACAGTGTATTATTTAATGTATTTAACATTGTTATTAGCGTATGGGACCTACTGATCCATGGTTCATTTAGTCACCACTGCTATCTTTCCTGATAAATCTCCCCTTTAGAGCCATAACAACCCATCATTAATAATACTTAGAGAGAATTCGCCTGAAGCCATGTTTGCTGTGATTTGAAAGTAAATCAACATGACAGCCGCTGGTAATAAACAAGGAGATTTATACAAGAGTATATTTTGTCCTTCTGGACTCAGCCACCTCGAGCTAATCAAGTAAGATTATAAACATAAACAATTTGGTATAATCCTTCTTTCTTTTTGTCAGTCATAGCTAAGGCTAAGATGTTTTTGCCCTTATGCATGTAAAAAAGTGCCCTTAGTAATTAAAACATGCGCTAGAAATAGAAAATTATTTAAATATACCCTATATAGAACAGAGTGGCCTTAAACTCTTGGATAACTAACCTTAACATCACATAATTAGTTTAAAAAAAATAGATAGATATTTAAATATTATTCATTTAGACATCTCATAAACATATACTCATGAGCCACGCTTATATTTGAAAACTCTTAGAAATACCCTCTGCTTGCTTTTAGACCTACTTATATATGATTATCATCCAAATTGGCGATCGTACGGTTTAGGGTACTGCGATTAACTATGTATTTACCAAAAATATTGAGTTTTAGAATGTCAAAAGTTATTAAAAATCTATTACTCACAATTCAATTATATTTTTTGTTCAACATTTCGATTAGTAAATTATGTTTTGTTTTGCTCTAGTGGTCCCCTCAGTGGGCATAACTTCCATTTGTTGATCTTCCACTACCAAAAATTATAGAAACATCATAGAAAAGGGCTAAGTGAGCAACACTGAGCTAGAGGGGGTAGGAGGGTTGGATTGCGCATCTTAGACGCGCATTAGCATGGAAGCGAGACCCTAATTGGAAACAGCTGATGAAAGAAGGAAAAGAGAGCGAAACCCGCCTCGGTGGCGTAGTTGGCAAACGCGCTTGTCGTGTTGAGCTCTACTGCTGAGGACGGGGAGATCGAGGTTCGAATCTCGGTCGGGTGAACTGGGGGTGGTTTTTCCTAAATGGTTTTCCACTCTCCTTCCACGCAAATGCGGGTTCACTTCCTCTAATTCAACCTTCGCAATTCCTAATCCATTAGAGTAATTAGTACTTAAAGCATAAAACCCGAACGGGTAGTAAGACGCGGTGCTAAATATATAATATATATCAAGCGCGAAAACTGCTATCGATCACATCATCTGTATTAAATCAATTTTAAATCATATGCATTGCCTTAAAAGATTATAACTAGGGGTGTGCGAGTACTCAAAAATTCAAGTTCGAGTAGAGTTTTATTAGATGCTAGAAATCGACTCAATTTTTTTTTTACAAAACTTGAAAAATTTGAGTAGGTCTACTGGGAATTTCCAATCTCTTTCTCAAAACTTCCTAGTTTAATTTAGTTTTATTCAAGTTTAAGATATAACCTTTTAGCAAATAGAGTCCCTAAATATTTACTCTTGTCTAACTAAAAAAGTACAATTATATTAAAATTATTTAAAAAATCGTATTTGTGTAATTATAAAATGTTTTCATAAAAAAATGTAATAAAAAAATAAATGTTTGTTCTTATTTGTGGCTTATGCATGGACATAGGCCTATTACAGAAATTCAACTTGATATATTTCATGTACACATATTTGTCTATAAAACTTGAAGACGAAAATATCTCTTTTTCGTCCAAACTCGACTCGAGCTCGACTCTAATAGCAAAATACCTGCCCTCTCAGCCCTAATTGTAATGTTTAATATTTTCACTGATTGAAAGGAATAAAGAAATGAACAATTATTAATTTTGACTAATTAATTCAAAACTGTGTATTAATTAACATGTAGATCACAATTTATAGCTTTGGAGGCCCCGAGGCTCTAAGTAATTGGAGGTGCCAACATTAAACAAATATTTTTCTTTTCAACATTTCGACATACTAATATTTTTTATTTACAAAATTAACTGTTCAAAGCTCAATATCAAAGATTTATTTAGATGAAGAAAGATTGTAATCACAAAAAAGTTTTGTTTACAAATAAAATTGTATTATATAGGCCTATATTTCTTTTGTTTTAAGTTAATCTTGTTAAGGACAAATTTTTTTGTCAAAACTTTGAAAATCAAAATAAGTTTCATTTTATTTATAAATTTTCTGTACAAAGATGACGGAAGTAAGTTTTTACAACATTAGCACACATATTTTTTACTATTGTTGTTGAAATATATTTTGGAGGTTTTGGGGCGCTAGCCTCTGTCACCCTACCGGACCTGTAGGCCACCAACCAGCTGATAAATCAACGTCAAAAATCAACCTACCTCGTCCTTTGTCTAAGTCCGGCCCCGAAAGGAAGCTAACACTAGAGGTGTAATTAAAAACGGAGAGAGGATGCCACGCAACTAAAAGGAGAGATTTCATTGTTTACACCGCTTGAATCCGTCTTCCCCCGTCACAAGAGGCACGGTCCGGTATCGCAATAATTGGACGACTTTGGACAAAAGATAGTTCGCCCGAAGATTGGCAAACTAGCTGAGTAGCCAACGGAAGAGAGAATCTACTAGGGAACAATTAAAGGCGTAAACCTATACTTATATTTAATTGGTATGTTTAACGTTTACTTTCTAAATACAGGGCTATGTCATCACACGACTTAGAAACTATACTTTTGTGTGTGTGTGTGCACCATGTCTTACTTCACGTGTTGGGCTATCCTCATATGTAATGTACATTAATGGGGATAGGGACGAGGAAGGGAGAATTTAGAGGCTATACATGCAAATTTTGTTTGGGAGATGTGGGTGACCTGACGGTCTAGGGGTAAGGTGTCAGACTTCTATGCTGGCGGCCGGGGTTCGATCCTCGGTCCCGGCAAAGATTGATCTGATTACCAAACCCTTCCTTCACCTCTGACAAGACATCTTGTGAATGTGGGGAATGCCAGGCCACCACCGTGGTTCGGATTCCACGTTAAACTGTAGGTCCTTCATTTCATCGCACAATCACCCTACCATTACACATTAGCGTAAGTGCGTATAACCCGAACGGGTAGTAAGACGCGGTGCTAATAATAATGTTTGGGAGAAGATAATGAAACCAGACAATATGATAATGGCTTCTTTAGCCACGTGCCAACCGTTGGGAGCCAATTATTGTAATCTTATAGTTTCTAGATTTATGGAGAGAAAGAAACATGCTTCTATTTTTTATCTAATCTTTCGCGAAGACATTCTATGTAGCTAGATTTCAACCTCATACTGTCGGGTCGCCTTACGAACAACTTTTAGAGTAGGTTAAAATATGTTTTTACTATCTAAAACCAACAAGGATATCATTATATACACCAGTATGGTCCGACCTAAAGCCCGCGACATGTTTTCTTCTGGTACACCACCTATATTGACGGGTTTATAAATGAATATTTAAAACAAGCCCGATACTGAAAAACTTGCGACACAAAACAGGCTCACTCATCTCACTAATTATGTACAGACAGTATATATATATATTTGTTATTGCGTCTCAATACTCTTTCAAACTATACGGAAAGTCAAAAACCACTTTTTTGGATTCGGGGGGTCATGAAACGTCAAGATTCATCAAAATCTTGAGTTATATTATTTTGATGGCACGATACTTTCTCTGCCTAAGATAGTGAGAAAGTAAAAATAGAAGTGTTAACTTTTTATTACTATTGTCATCCTTTTTTATTATGTTCGTTGCATTAATCAGATTAGCACGCGAATCATAAATATTGTAGAACACTGTATTATATATGCTATTGAAACAACATTACCTTTCAAAACTGACTGCTTTAGAGCACATATATTTGCGTAAAATACATAAAAGTATATTTATAGACTCTTTGGACTGTCAGATAAAGTTCCCCCTAAGATGACTGTGCTATAGTTTATCAAAATACTTCTTTTGATGGGGTATTATTTTAATTAGCACGTTTTAACAGCAAGACTATTTATACTTAATCCAAGGGGTAGATATTGAAGAGATAACCTTTTAAAAAAATACACCCAAATTATAGAGGAAATGGGATGTGAAATCAATAGTGATAAATAACACGTGGAAAACTAACTCCAATGCAACAAGCCAAGATCCAAACCTCGACCTCCACGTCACCAGCAATCTAGTACATTGTGCTTTAAGCAATGTGGCCACCTGTGTTCAGGTATGATTAACATGGATTTAGTTTATACTTGTTTATTCTCTGGTATTTCTTCTTCTTCTTAAGTCAACAGCCCGAAGGTTGGTTTAATGTGATTTCTACCCATCCTAAGCTGAGCATGCACACGGACGTTCAGTTGGTCAGTGCTGCCGGCACCATCTGATAGAAAGCTCATGTACTAGAGGAGATCAGGAAGTGTGGTGGTTACCCGTTGTCTTCCACAATAAATGTATATGAGCAAGCGTGAAAGGGCCTACCAATCTTGCCCGGAAAAGTATTTCCCAAACCTTCCAGGGTTCTTTTACATGCTACAATCGGCATGGGACTGACAGCTTTACTTCATCTCCGGAGGAAGTTATACGACGGTTTTTTATCGCTCAAGAAAAATCCGTTGACTCCGGCTGGGTTTGAACCCAGGAACATATGGTCCTGAGGCAAGCACTTTACCCCAAGACCACTGAGGTCGAACTTAAGTATTTATAGTGAGTATTATGTCCACTCTCGTTGGTGGGCACGACGATAGCTTAGGCGTCACCCCCATCTATTCAACTATCCCCTAGGATTGAGGTTCAAATCCCGACCGAATATACTGAGGGTGTTTTTCCTTGAGGATTTTCCATTCTTCCTACTGGGAGCTAAGGATACATTTCCTTTCAATTCAAATCTTCACACTCCTACCTCAGTGATATAAATATGAAGATAGCCCGAAAGGGTAGAAAGAGTAATTGAAAAAAATGTATATATTCCCTGTTGAAAATATTTACGTTCATAAAAGAAATAAAAGAAGGAGCTCCATTGTTTTTAACACCGAGTCATTCATTGAATGAGTGAGAGTAGTTACACTGTTATTGACTCTAATAATTCTTTTCTCCGTGGCTCTAATTGACGCGAGCCAAAGAGCTCCAGCTGTTAGCCTCCCATTGATCGCAATCTCCTAGCGGCGATTCTTCAAGCTCACAGCTTCATTAACAAGATTAATAATTATTACTAACGGGACCAGCGTTTCCTCGAGATGTATCTGTCAGGACTGTAATGGCAGTCTTATTTGAATACTTCACCGAGTCCCCGATCTTTATTTAAATTAACTACCAGCTCTGATTCCGATTGACAGATATGCACACTAGTTGAGGAAACATTAAAAAGTGAAAGTGATTTTCTCGAAATATAAATTGATTTGTGTGATATCTTTATATTCAACTTAAATGCACCCGCATCGGTGGTCACGCGGAGTAAACGTCAAGATTGTTTATTCTGGTTTTTTGATTACGTGGAGGTTGAGGTTTGAATTCCGGTTGAGTATAATGAGGGTGGTTTTCCCTAAATGGTTTTCTAGTCTCCCTTCCAGCAAATACGGGTATATTTACTCTCACTTCTACCCTATTCATCCTTACTCCAATAGCTTACAAATGCGGAGCCGGATGAGAGGTAAAACATGGTACATGAACACTTTTTTTTAGTAGGCTAGGTATTAAGAGACTTCAGAAACTATTGTCACAAAATTGTGTTACTAACTTAATTATAATCACACCTCGTTAGAATACACTTATACGGTAGTTCAAAATATTAATAAATATTCTTTCATAAATTCTTGGGCCAAGCCAAGGGTTTTACAATTTTCAATGTTTTATAGATGGCAACAATTTCCACATCGGGTTTACTGGCCTCAACTTATTTTCATTACACTTGGACATATTATTTTGATGTCCAAGTGGTTAAGGGGTTTGTTTATAGAAGACACTGCTGCCAACCTTATAGGTAAATTAATTACGGAAGCTTTCTCGGTCTAGGAACGGTTATTTTCCAAGTCATGTACTGACGAAGCCCGATGTTCGGAAAATAACCAATTTTCAAAACTATACTAAATTGAACACATAGCTGTATGGTAGGTTGCCTAAGTGATGTATCTTACGGCGTATTGGTTCCTGCTTTGCCTCAAGGGTTTAAAATCTAGTCGAGTAAAATTATTATTATTATTAGCAACGCGTCTTACTACCCGTTCGGGCTATACACACTTACGCTAATGTGTAATGGTAGGGTGATTGTGAGATGAAATGGAGGACCTACAGTTTAACGTGGAATCCGAACCACGGTGGAGGCCTGGAATTCCTCACATTCACAAGATGTCTTGTCAGAGGTGAAGGAAGGGTTTGGTAATCAGATAAGTCTTTGCCGGGACCGAGGATTGAACCCCGGCCGCCAGCATAGAAGTCTGACACCTTACCCCTAGACCACCAGGTCACCGAGTAAAATTATTAAAATTCTATCAAACATTTGTGTTATTGCACAGCAAAGGAGTCCGCTATAGTGCCAAGGTTTTCAACAACCTATTTTTTCCACCCAATAACAGTAAAAATAGTAATAGAGTAGGGGAAAGGTACCCTAATTTTCATGAAAGGAGAGTAGAAAATCATTCAGGAAAACACACCCAGTTATGATTCCAACCCCAAACACCTTGTCACCGGCAAACCAAACTAGACGAGTTTGACATTTAATCCTCGTGCCCACCACTGTTAGTTTTAAATTATCTCAAGGAATATTTTAATATGGGTACATTTTTAGGAAGTGCCGAGAGAAATAATTTAAAACCAATATGTTGATAAATATGAATTGATCTTCATCCACAAGAATCAAAGCAAAACATAATGTATATCAATGTTTTCTGACGAGTATTAAAGTGTTCAGATCTAAACGAAAAATGTTTCTGATTATTCGCGTGACAATAATATTTAAAAAGACGTTGTGTAGTGAAGAAAGTGAGATAAGAAGTATAACAAGATTATATTGGGAAGAAAAGTATCTAACTGTTAAAAACCACTTAAATTACTTTAATATAACTATACGTCAAGTCTTTAACAGCAACTTTTGATAGATAATGTTAACGGATACGAAATTTTACTAATAAAATAGTAAAATGTTATCAATGTTTGTAGCAAAAATGTAAGTTTTTTCTAATCGTATGTATGTTTGTATTTTCTAATCCTGCTATAGTTGCCAAACTTCTGAGTCATGCTGTGATTGGTAGAAGGAGTGGGGAGTAAGTGTGAACCACCCCCTCCAAGTTAACATAACCTCTCCTCACACCTGACCACTCAAGATGCCAGTTACAAGCTAGAGATTCAAGTGGACATCTTGAAGTGTTCATAGCTAACTGCATACGGACAGTACATCTAACTTCAGACTGCTTGGAATCCAACAGACAGACCCACTCACAACGGTGGTCACGCTGACTAAACGTAGGGATTATTTGTTTGGCTTTTGCTGACAAGTAAGTCAGGGTTCACAACCTGGTCGGTTATAATGAAAGTGCTTTGATCAAAAACTATTTTTCATTCTCCCTCCATCCAAGTAAAGGTATATGTTTAAAAAGTTATAGCTTCCACATTCCCATACCATTAGCATGATTTAAATTTGAATATTACGGACAGGTAGTAGGTCACAGTGCCAAAAATAAAAATATTTTTTGTAATTTTATTAGTTCATTCGAGACAAACGTTATTAATAACTTAATCTAAGAAATGGTGATTGAGAGAGTAACCCGGAGGGAGAAATCCTCAGTGATAAATCAAGTGTGTAAAATAACCCTCGCAATCATCTGAGATTCAAACCCTGAACTTTGTATCGACAGCCACCAAATAAATTTCTCTTGCGTTTTATAACACTCAACCGCTGGCGCTGGTAAAATCACATTAAATATTATCACAGAAAGTAGGGATTGTATCATTGATTTGCTTTTAAATATCTCTTTCTGCTTCTAAGCAAAGTGCTCCCAAAGTCTCCATTTGAACACTTGTGCGAAATGGCGTGACCCCCGTCCAGTAAAGAACCGTGGCTATCTCGCCAAAATATCTACCACGATATAAACGAGAGATTTAGAAAGATAAGGTTCCGTCATACTCAGAGGTATGTTTTCTATTAGAGGAATACAGGAAGTCCACCTCTAGCTCTGAAGAGGACTTAAGAAATACTCGGCACTGGAGGAGTTAGCTGGAAAAGCGGGCTAAGAGACATTCTGGCGTGTAATAAGCTTTGTTGGGACGTGTGAAGAGATCAGTTGATGGCCAACTAACAAACACACATACCAGTTAAAGTTATATGAGAGGGCTTGTTTTCATTATTTACTTGGCAACGTTGAATTCAGGATCCGTTTAGCAGTTCTTTAATTTTAAAATAATTATTTTTCCATTTTATTGTACTTAAAATAATGATAAAACTGTTTCACTGGTTTCAATCTCACTGTTTTCTAAAATATAATACAGAAAACTGCTCCATGTGATTCGAGATGTAGGCCCATTACCTACTAGGCTAGGTATTATTCTTGGGATGTGATGGACTCTTAAGGGCTCCACCTACCTGAAAGTATTTTTTTCTTGACGGGAATAGCAATTTTGAAGCTTCAAAAACGTCAAAACAATTCTCAATTATCTTCAAATGTTCTGTTGTGACCACAACTCCCCATTTAACGGTGACCAAATGTAAAATTGTCTTATATTACTGAGTCACCAGCGTTTGTTCGGGTGCATTTCTTTTAAATACCTCCTATCCCTTTGTAACTTAGAGCGTTGTTGTTGTCGGATCTTGGAGATCAAGTGGAACGATCTGGCGGTAGATCGTGATCTAGATTACAGCAAGAAGATGTAACCGTGTCACAGTGCATTGCGGGTAATATTAGCTCACGGGTGACTGAAAGAGCTGCGTAACGCCCCTTAATTTAGCAGAGAAACTTATACTGAATCAATGATTGCTACTATTATTAAATAACCAATGACATAACTTCTATAAAATATAACCGGTTATTGTTTTGGTAATAGCTAATGTCATCAACATAAATATAATTTATCTTAATGAATGGTATGTATACATTAACCAAGTTCTGTGTATATCTAGAAACAATCTGGCATAAACGTTGAACTATGAGTGTATTGAAAAAATATTGTTTTTTTAGCATTTCGTCTTACTACCCGTACAGGTTGTACACTTATGTACTAATTATTCTAATGTGTTTAGGATCAAGATGGATATATTTATAATAAGTGTAACAACATTTGCGTGGAAGGATATTGTAAAACTATTTTAAAAACCACCCTCAGAACACCCAACTGGGAGCAAACCCTGACCTACCCATAATCAGCAATCTAGTCTATTGCGATAATAGTGGTTTAAACTATGTGTACTCGCCTCGGTGGCATAGTTGGCTAACGCGCTTGTCGTGTGGAGCTCGACTGCTGAGGACGGGGAGATCGAGGTTCGAATCTCGGTCGGATGAACTGAGTTTTTTTCCTAAATGGTTTTCCACTCTCCCTCCACGCAAATGTGGGTTCAATTCCTCTAATTCAGCTTTCCCAATTCCTAATCCATTAGCGTAATTAGTAATTAAAGCGTATAACCCAAACGGCTAGTAAGACGCGGTGCTAAATATTATTATTATTATTATTATTATTATTATTATTATTATTATTATTATTATTAAACTATAGGTCCACTGAAACATGCTATAAAATAATTAAAGAAATTTCTCTTTTTAAACCAGTTTCAAAACAATGATATTTCTATTTACTGTTGTTTGAAATACACGAAAGTCACGGTTCAATTTACTAAAGTAAAAATACGAATATATCTACTGCACAAGCCTTTGTATTTAAACATCGTTGAAAACTACGACATGTGTTAGAACCAAATTACGCAGACGCTTATATAATAGCTACTAGTTTTTCTAATAGTTGTTATGATATGGTATATATTTTATGCAGTTATGAAAATATTATAGAAGGTCCCTAATAATGCTTATTTTAGAACAAAAGTTTGTTTAAAAATAGCTAGTACAAATAGTTTTCCCAAAAAATAATAAACTATTCAAATCAATTCAATCCCCCTTAAGCTTGATTCACACGTTCATAGAAAATAGACAGCAGAATATGTTTGAGCTACGTAACAATTCACAATCTGGTATGAATGTACGTATGTTGATCCATGATGCCTCATCGCGAACTAGAAACAGCTGATTTAATAACATATTTTATTTTTAAGGGCATAGCCGAATGTTTTATATTAATGTCACGATGGATGTTTTCAAATCATAACTTGGTGTCGTGAAACAAAAAACGCATAGCTAGAACGAAACACACGATTTCCATTTAATGAGATATTTCAAATCTCCTCATAACAATTGAGGCAGATTATTGTCTCAGCTTAACAATGCCTAACCATCATAGCTCATGTGCACTGACCAAGTTGGTTTAGAAATCTATAGGATCGTCCAAGTAGATATTAACGAGCAGGACCGACAAAACTTGATCTATTTCAACCCATGCCGAGTGGACAGAGGCTCGCGATGAAATCTACTGGTTTGTTTAGATCAGGTAAAGTGACCACGTTTATGTCCTGCTTTTGTTTTTCGGAGAATGTGTGTATCCAATGTTACGTTACATTGACACCCGCCTCGGTGGTGTAGCTAGCTGACGCGCAAGTTTCGTGTTAGGCTAGACTGCTGAAGACGGGGAGATCTATGTTCGAATCTCACTTGGGTGAACTGGAGGTGGTTTCCCCTAAATGGTTTTACACTCACCCTCCACGCAAATGCTGGTTTACTGCCTTTATATTCAACCCTACCAATTCCTAACCCATTAGAGTAAATAGTACTTAAGCGTATAGCCCGAATGGATAGTAAGACGCGGTGCTAAATATTATTAGTTACGTTGACTACCCCGATGAGCAGAAATGTGAATTCAGTAGAGCCCTCCTTTATCCCTAATCAACAAAGTTTGTGACCTATGTTTTTTCTTTTTTTCTTATTTAGAGAAAGGATTTGAAAGTGATGGCCATCTCAATGTTCTCAGGTTACTGCGGCCACAAATGATGGACGCATATAACGGGACGATCTAACATCTCGTTCGTTTGACTATCATTTTCTTATACACTGGTTTCGATGGGACTACACGTGTAGATCATGTTGTTTGATGTGTTACCGGAGTAAGCCAGCTTGTACGTGAATAAACATTCATTTGGGGACCCCAACTTGACTTTTATTTTCCACCATATCTTGATATCTATTCAGGTTATAAACTAGTTGATTATGGATGAGGAAGGTATAATTTAGATTAAATTTTCTCGCATCTGCGACAAGGAATGCTGGGAAAGAATCCAAGAAAAACACCCTCAGTACATACATCTGGGATTCGTCACTGGTAAACCAGATTAGATGAGCCTGTCGTCTAGTTCGCGTGCCCACCGATGAGGGTAACTAACAACTTGACTGGATTCATCAGATGCACATACTTGCTTTTAGGCTTAGTTGGGACTCGAGAGCAAAATCTAGGCACTACCCACCACCCAAACTATTTAGGAAAAAAAAAGTACCTTAAAAGGCCCACATCTCACTGGATTAAAAGTTAAAACCATGACCCTGACTTAAGATTAGCCTGATTAGGCAACGTTTTAAAAATATGAGCTGCTTGGAAGATAATGGTAAATTCCACTTTAACTTCCGAAACAAATGTCACAAAGAATAAATAATGTCTCTAAGTATTAGTTAAGACATTAAATACATTTATTTTACTGATCAAGATTGAATGGTCTTTGGTTTGTATATGCGCTTAGCGTTAATTGATGGGAGAACCGGTATTTTCCTAGCCATCGGAAAAATTAGCTTGGAAACCAGTTTAAAAAAACACAGCTCGCAGGCTTAAAAGACAGATGGGCTCACTTTTAATTTCAAGTTGTTTTGAGATAAACAGCTACTAGGCCCGCAAACTGAAGTGCTAGACACTTTGCAGGCGTTCAGAAATCCCGCGTTATTTAACAAGTGATGTTATTTCAAAATATGGTTGACAACAACATGAAGGTGAAAGGTATCAACGTGTCTTATGTTTACGATTTATAACCTTTCATTCTAAGTTTTATCTTTTAAAAAATAAAGTCATGTAAAGGTGAAACTAGATCAATTTGAGTGGCATTTTAAGTGCAATGCCGTTGTCTTAACGTTAGGGAAGTTAATTTCAAAACGGTAAGACCTGAAATCCAACCCACACTGTTTCCAGACACGTCTACTAAGTAGGAAACATCGTTAATCTTGTTAGTTTCATCTAAAATTGTTTACACTAAATTACATTATAGTAGATGTAACAAACGATAGGTCGGGAAACCAACCAATCACTCCTACTCGGCAAAGCCGTGCAATTAAATATATTATTTCCGCTTTGAAACAATTGCGGAGCGGTTAGTCGGAGCATTTGGGTTGCCAATATTTTACAACCCAGTCACGTGGCAGACCAGCAGTTCACGACAGATACTGGTAGGAACCACACACACCCACACACATACACAAACACACACACACACGGTGAATGCGTGACTAGAAATCTACAACAGGCCGCCCACAGGCTTATAGACAGCTACTCCACGTCGTTTAGGTACATATTGCTAAAATTGAGAGCGTTTGTGTTGTACCCGTGCTGATGGGCCCACGGAAAGAAGCAATGAGTGGATTGTTTACCTCCTCTTAAAATTACCCCAACTTTTGGGACTTTAGCACTTCCTTTACTCCCAGTTCAGCAATGAGTGGTCAACCCTTCTAGGAAATTTGTTAAACTCCTCTTGAAACTTCTCCTCCCTCAACTCCTTAGACCTGATTATTCCATCCCCTTTCCATAACAGCTTATCAATGACCCGCTTCGGTTGCCGCCGCACGGTCTAAGGCTTCATTCTAGTGTTGGACTAGACTTCCGATGACAGGAAGATTGCGTTTCGAATCCCAGTCAGGTGGTTTTTCCAAAAATGATTCTCCACTCTACCTCAATGCAAATGTGTGTACATTTCCTCTTAATTTAACCTTCCTTATCCCTAGCTCATTAGCGTGATTAGTACATATGTGTACAACCTGAACAGGTGTTAGGACGGTGTGCTTGAAAAACTCCTTATCAATGAGGTGTTCCCACTGTTTAGGCTACTTGTTTGGTTCCTCCTAATATGTCTTATCTTCTTACGCCCCATATACACATCAATTAAACTTCCATCTCACGATCCGCCTTGCATTAATTCAAATTTGAAAAATACTTGTGTATTAGTTTATATTTTAGGTGGGCATATGACTGAGAGAACATTTGATATATAAATGTTTCCAGGAATTGTTCTGTAATTTTTATTTCTATGAATGAGCCAAATATTCAGTCGTATACAAAAAAACAGCAACACAAAAACAATACAATAATACATCTAGATATGAAAATTAATAAATATGATTTATCAATTTATAAAATATATAATTTAAGTAGTTTCTCTGTTTTAAATTAGAAACTAGTTGAGTAAAGTCAAAATAAATAAACACGGGACATAATATATTTGTTTGCTTCTGCATGATGAGTAGACACCAGTGTTAACGTTACTTCTATTATTTGGCATGTTTAACGTACACTTACTGATAGGACTGATTATTTCAGCACAAGGCTTACGCACTGATTATTTCAGCACAAGGCTTACGCATTATACCTTAATTTTCCTAAAATAGTTTTGTATTTGATAGTACTACGGCTTTACAGTGATCAAATAGTTCGGAAATATTATAAAAAATTTGAAATTTTTGCTTATTTATAGTACCTTTAAAGTCATTTTCGTGGAAAAATTAAAATTGCCATTTTTCATATTGTCAAAGTGTCTAGATACACCATTTAACCAAAATCGTTAGAACGGATTTTGAGAAAATATATTTCTTCTCTCTTGGATACCTAATTCTAAAAAAACTCTCAGGAGAATCCTATGAACACAACAGTTACCAAGTTCTAGCCCGATCGGTCAAATGGTTTCGGCTCTAGCCCTAGAGACAGATGGCAACGCAGAGGGTCATGAAACGTCGACATCTATCAAAATCTCTAGTTCGATTATTTTGACGATCCCAATACTTCTCTCTCCGAGTGTTCGAGAGAAATTAAAAATTAATACACCCTTAGGCATCACTCTCGTGTTAGACTGACCTGCCGAAAACGGGGGGGTCGGGGCTAGAATCCCGGTAGAGTGTACTGAAGGTGAATTTTCCTAAATATTTTTCCACTCTCCTCCCATGTAAATGCGGGTAGATTGCCTCTAAAATTCTTCCTTCCCCATCCTTACCCCATTATAGTAATTATCATATATACGTATACATATAGCCTGAACAGACATAGTGGTAAAAAAATCGCTATGTATTTGGTTTGCTTCGATTCACTCTCAGCTTAGTTGATATGATAATAATTGTAGCAAAGCTCGGCGGGCCTCTGGGCTGTTCCAGTGACGGACGACAATGGAAATGGAATAGTTGCAGCTCTCCGTCACCACATATCGTGCTTGATTCCTTTTAAGCTCTTTATGCCCTCACTGATAGTTCCTGCTTGTTCATTGGTTACTTAGGATGGATGATGGCTATGGGGAGGTTGAGGTTCGAATCTCTACTGGGCGCCTTGATATGTCCCTGCGGCTGAACCACCATATAGATCAAGTAATTAATAATAAGCCTGGTGCTAAGCGTACAAACACAAGTATGAATAAAAACGGGTGTGAATTAGGTTTTTGACAACAGCGATATTCGGACCAATGTCCCTTAGAGGGAGTTGATCAACACCTCAAGCTCTTGACCATGATCGACGTTCTTGATTAACTTTATGTCGAACAAGAGCAGCTCAATTTTCTTGGCACTAGGCCAATGAATTTAATTTTAAATTGGCACAAGATTGGTGACTGTAAACACACCTGAGGAGCGGAAGTACAGTCGGATCACCACAATAAGGACTTTATCAGGGCGCTCAAAGTGTGTCCATTAACTTTCGTGTAGTCATGCGCCAAGCTTTGTGTTATTCAACTGTCATTTTTAGTGCTGCAAGATAATTAATATATTGAGTGATCTTTGATCAATGTTAGCTAATTTATAAATTTTACTTTCTAATACAGTCAACTCTGGTTTTAGTGAACTCGGTTGTAGTGAACATTCGGCTATAATGAACACAATTTATTAGTTCCAACCCGCATACATTTCAATGTACGTATGTTAAAAATTTCGTTTATAATGAACCCTCAACTTAGTGGACAGAAAAATTTAAACCTTCAGTAAGAAATGTCATTATAACATCATAATTCTTTAAAAACACAACTTTCTGGTTGTTTAAACTCGAAGACACCGATTCTCTACCCGAGTTCTTGTTTAGGTAGCACAAAGCTTGACTGAAAGAACGTAATGTGGAGGGGGGAGTGGGGAGCGTTGAGTTTAAACAGTCATTGTACTCAATGAACTGCCTAAGTGTTAATACCTTTGACTGCGGCAAGTAAAGGAAAAACGTCTTCTGAGTTGTATTAATATGACGGGGGTTTCAGGACAGAGAATGAAAGTTTTTGGCCATTTAGTAATGGTTTTCACTAATCTCTTTATTCGAGAAGGTAAATGAAAATACAAGAAAAAAATTATACTTTTCTACTCAGTTTAGTTTTTAAAATGCATGGATAGTGTGGAATCAAGTGTGGAAAAAGCACATACTCTAAAGAAAGATCTGAAAAAAATATTAATTTAAACAGTATACAGTACGCTTCCCTAAAATTTAAAAGGGAATGAAGAAAATAAGGGGGAAATAAAGTTTAAACAAATAATTCTAATTCGAAACCTCTCCAACAAGTATCTTTATTTGAGCATGCAGTTCTTTCTTAGACTGACCGGCCAGCCAGTTGGTCTCGCTAGCTCTTTTATTTCGTCAATCGTTTATTTCCGGGTCTGTCCGGCCCTCATCGGAGAAAGGGAAGCAGAGTTTCCCTAAGCGAGTATTAACGCATCAGTTCACTGTCGTGATTGTTGTACAATCGTTGGTTTAATACCGTTAAAATCTTATTGTTTAGGTTGTTTTTAGCGATATTTATTGTTTCTAGATATAATTATGGTCACTCTATTACAAAATAATATATTTATCACCAATTTAGAGTAAGTTTAGTTTTATTTTACAGAATATAGACGCTCTTTTGATCCTACAAGGGAAGCGGTTTGTTTCTTTGCGTACAGCAGTAGAATGACGAGTGCGTCAATGAGTGCACCAGTGCACCAATATTCATAAATAATATTTGGAAGCATAATTTTTCGTCCCGGTTTTTTGATCCACTCCATCTTCAGACAACCTATATAAAATAGCTTTGATGTTTCATTACTAACTTTTATGAAAGTGTATAGTCATTATTATCGGTATGTTGGATTGGCGGAAAATTATACGTGACATTACTACTTACTAATGCTAATGGCGTGTATATTGCGTGTAGAATACATCCAGATTCAAAGCTATTATAAGGCAGGCCATCGGTCATCCTCATTTGCGGGACACAACCCAAGAGAGAACTTCAGCAATCGTGAATTGACCATTCTTCTTATTATTCTCTTTATTATTTGAGTTGGAACTACAATTATATATATGTATATGTAGTTTAATGATTGAGTAATATTTCTATGATCACAAATTGTTTTGTTTTATTCTATGCAAAGTATGTGTCTCCCCCCTTTCCTTCTTCCCCATAGTACTTTTAACTTTTTAAAAAAAGGTATGAGCTTCCAGATAAACTAGAGTCCATCAGACCCCTTTTATTGTTGCATTGCTTCCCTTTGTCCAGAATTGACCACATGCTACTGGCATATAACAGATAAAAAAAAAAAGATTAATTAGTAGATTTTAATAAACAGCAATTGTATTTGAACTCTTATTTTGTCACTAGCCCACTACTTCGGTTTTAAAATAATCGGTTTTAGTGAACTTCGGACATAGTGAACAAAATATCTGAGTCCGTAGAGGTTCATTAAAACCAGAGTTGACTGTATGTATAAAATAATGTTGAGAATTTTCGACTTAGAGATTATTATAGATCTTGACGTTTTATGTGCCCTCGAACTAAAAAAAAAATTAGTTTTTAGCATTTTGTGTGTCCCTCCATCTCTCTGTCAGTTTATATGTTTATTTTGATTTTCTTGTGAATTGACATTTTGGAGCACCTTGTTTGAATTTTTTTCTTTGCGGTCAACATTGATAATATTTTACTGTTATTAGTTTGATTTAATAGATATTTATAATATTTATAAAAAGCGTCAGTGTCAGATAACATAACCTGGCGTATGAATACGGGAAAGTTTTATTTTTTAGCACCGCGTTTTGCTAACCGTTCGGGTTATAGACCTATGCACTAATTAAGCTGATGGTTTTTAGGTATTCAGAAGGTTATATTAAGAGGAAGTGTACCCGCATTAGCGTCGAAATAAAGTGGAAAATAGTTTTGAAAAAACTTTAGTACACCCGAATGAGAGTTGAACCTAAATCTTCCGTCATCGGCAGTCTAGCCTAACACTAGAGTAGCGTGTTAGACCATGCGGTCACTGAAGCGGGTAATACGTGAAAGTTAGTCTAGAAACTTTTCTAGACGTTAAGTATGTTCATTCCTAAGAAAATTGGAGTATACCTAGGGGTACAGGTGAAATAGTTTGATGGGTTACGTTCAAATTTGATATAAGCTTATCAACGTTAAATGATCATGTTTCGAGTATTTTAAATTTTGATTATTACCCTCAAATTAGGTTAGTTTACTATTAAGTGATATATTTTTTTAAATAGCTCTGATGATTTTGTTCAAAATGGGTATCTGGAGAGTATATAGTATAGTGAATAAGACTATATTTGTTTTTTGAGTAAACATTAATTTAAAGGTAGTTAACTAAATACGAAATTTTTAAAACTTTGTTCCTAACTATTCAAAGCCCACCAATCTGACAAAAACATTCATATGATGAGACATTTTTCCATATGACAGTCCGACGAAGAATTTTATACGTTGTTTAAATCATCTTGCCGCATGCCGAACTGACTTTATTATATGACATTCTCTAATATGCATATGACATCGAACATATGTACGACAAAGGTCCGTGCACTTCTGTTCTATGAGTTTTGCTCGTCTGACAAAACCTTCCCTGAAGCAGGTTATCCTATTATTACTAAGTAAAATTATTATTTTGTTTTTTGCTCTCATTAATCTTATGAGCAATCTCTTGTTTGCTGTGATGCGACATGGCCATGTCGACATACGAAGAAAATCAAAAGTTTCTACACTTACGGGTGACATTTTTGAACTTCGTTTCATATTTTTCTCGATTTATTTAAAAACACTAAAATGTATCTTTCTTTGTACAGAGGATGCATCCAACACCTTCTTTGTCTGAACTCTTATTCCAATATCAGTAAAGAACAACTATTTAAAAGTAAAATAGCTATATCATATTAACATGACGCCATGACAGTAAGTGGAATTGAATTTTGTCCGGCATTCGTCACATCATCGTCGCTCACTGGGTCTAACAATTTGTCATATGACACCATAGGACGTTTTGTCAGATTGTTGGGCGACCGGCCTAAGGACAAAACCAGAGTCCTCCCACTCTCTTATAATATTTTCACAATCGACCCAATTAAATTTCGAGTTAAATTAAATCAAGCCTGAAATATTATTTATCTTTCAGTAGTCATACGGGAAAAAACTTTTCAACGCTATTTTAATTCTGATTTCCTTGCTCTCTACTTGGCAAATTCGTGAATAATTGGGACGTTTTATAACCATTGAGCTTGCGCATTTGTATTTCTCCGAAGCGGTACACTATTCTACTTGCATTTCTAATGGGAGAAGCAATTATGAGACTTCAAAATAACTAAAACAATCATACTTTATTTTATAATGTTAGATTGTGACCCTCTTAAAATTACTTTAGCTGTTTAAAGAAGGCTAGATCTATGTTTATAACCATTTACTTTGATCTAAGAACTGTGATATTATTCGTGAGACGTCTTTTAAAATGATCTCATGTCAACTTTTCATAAACTCTTTAGAATGTAAGGGCTTTAATCATATTTGGACACCTTTTACCTCCATTATGGCGTGAACTATATTTTAAAGAAACCTTTAATAGCGTGATATTTCTAGACGTCTGCAACGTACCTCAAAGCACCGGTAGGCGGCCACCTTTACCAAATGAGCTCCCCTTTGACATTTTATTCTATTAAAATTAACTTGGAAATTATAAAAAAAAAAAGGAAAATGCATATTAGTACGATTAAAACGCTGTTTATAATATGGGGCTGGAATAAAATATCGTGGTATTTTATTTATATTATTATTATTATTATTATTATTATTATTAGCACCGCGTCTTGCTACCCGTTCGGGTTATACGCATTTTTTATATTAAGCCATTTAGTTTGCGTTAACAAAACATTTATATTTAAGTCGCACCATTCAAAACTATCGTGCGTTGTCAAATGAAATGTTTTATTTATAAATAAAAGTATATTTCAATAACTATTGGAAATGACATGTTGACGCTGTACCTATCAAGAGTCATAGGGGTGGGGGGGATATGAAAGAGAAAGGAGCCGTGGACAACTAAAGGTGGACGGACACCAATCTTCCCAGACGTTTCCGGCGGGCTTTAGGAAGATTGAAATAAGATACGGCCAGGATTGACTGGAGAAAGTGGCCTGTTGCTGCAATCGTGGCGAGATTCTACGTTTTAAACATACACAAAATATTGATTTTTTTCTCTCAACACTCGAAAAATACTAGTATTATTATCTCATTGGCATTGATACCAATGACAGCTGCAGCATATGTGAGTTGAATGCTCCACACACGCGGGCGATGTTTTTGAACTTAATTGAGTACAAGTAAACTATTATCGTGTGAGAGACTAGCTATAGGAAGATTCGAGTAGGAAGACAGTTACAAAGGTTACTAATACTACTTTCATATATTCATACGTCAAGTCATTGATCTTATTATGTCTCTTTTGATATAGAGGTCTAGTATCATCAATACCTATAAAATAAAAATAATGATATAATAAACTGTTATCAATGTATACCAAAAATATTTTTCATTTTTTTGTTCTCTTTTTTACTACCATAATACAGTGAATATTAACAAAACTAGTAGCAATTCTTAAATATCTTTCGACAGTAAATTTTTTGCTTCACATTAGTTTTAGCTAGTTTATAATTATATTTTATAAGCTATACATAGTGGTTTAATTATTTCAAATCTTTACAGTTCACGACTTATAAGGGGTCAAACTTGCTATCCTATCTTTTATCGGGTATTGTATTTTTGTTGATAAAATTAATTCCAGTATGATCCCGTCTGTCCTAAATTTCGGGTGGTACAAACACGATAATCATAAGATAGAAAAAAAAAGTAACATGAAATATATTTTATAAATTCAGAGTTAGAAGAGAATCGTGAAAAACATTCACAATTAATGTTTAATATTTACCATTTGAAGTCAGCACAGTGTTAAAAAAACCATAATATTGTAAATATAAATACTTTAAAATAATATATTACTATTATTATTAGCACCATGTCTTACTACCCGTTCTGGTTATACGCACTTACTGTAATGTGTAATGGAAGGGTGATTGTGAGATGAAATGGAGGACCTACAGTTTAACGTGGGATCCGAACCACTGTGGAGGACTGGTATTCCACACATTTACAAGGTTTGTCAGAGGTGAAGAAAAGGTTTGGTAACCAGTAAAGTCTGTGCCGGGACCTAGGATTGAACCCCGGAGCCCAGCACAGAAGTCCGACACCTCACCCCAAGACCACCAGGTCACCTTAAATTAACATAAAACTATAGTAGGTCTACATATTACATGCTATACATAAGTTAAACAAATATTTGACGAGAACCGGTGAAAGGGCGCGTGGGCATGTGCACACATTTTCTCCCAGCATCCGTTAATATTCTCCCGCTTAATCCGAATTTTCGCTAATCCGAACAAGATCCGGTCCCGTTAGCTTGGATTAACGAGATTCTACTGCATTCCCGAAACCAGGAAAATAACAATGTCTGGGTGACTGCACGTCGTATTTTCCGTGGTATCTAATTCGCTTATCACTTCGGGATGAGTTAGGTTCTGTACGTAAACATTGCCCTTGAGGATGATGTGTATGGTTACATGAAAGTATTCCAAGTAAAGTAAACCAAGAAAATAAAGTAAGCCACTAAACTTAGGAAGAAATAGTTCTGGTGATTGACATACCAGCCCCGGATATTAAAAGTGGGCATTTGGATCATTAAATGCATTAAATGAATGTATGTATACATGATTATTCATTTAATTTTAGTGTATACAAAAATAGATTTCAAGTTTAAAATGTTAAGAGGTCCACCTCGGTAAGTGAGAGATTGCCACGCAGACGTTCAGATCTAACTCAATATTTAATTATATGATACTTTATTTCAAAAAATGGTTCACGCTAAAATAAGGTATACATATTCCTCAGGGTTATTTTTCCTTAATAACTCTATATTTTTTAGTTTTAGTAATATAAAAAAATGTTAAGATGTGACATTAGCCCATCTTTAACGACCTTTTTAAGCATATTTGCCAAGCCATGAGACTAGGCTTGATAAAAAAAAAGAGAGCTTTATATTTAGCTTTCTTGAAGAAAATTTAAACATTTTTTATAGGTCCACAACAGAAAATTGTAAGATTTTGAGAAATAGCAGTGAAGTTTCTTCTTTACCTTGAGATAAGACGTTTCTTATTTTTCTTTCCCTTCTTTCCTATTGGCAGGGCAAAGACAATTGTATGTGAAGGGCAAAAGGGAGTAAATTCTTAGACAGAATAGAAAAGTAGTTACAGAAAATGACACAAAACATTGTATTTTAAGAAGTGGGGTCTGGGAATGATTGATACTTTCTCGCTGAGCGATAAACTATTTATTAAGAGTAAGAAAGACACGCTAGTTAATGGAAAAATCACCTAACTGTCTTGATCACTACTGGCAGTTCCAAACAGCATATTGTTCTCCTGTTATTGTAAATGTTGTGCTTCATTTGTGTGTTGGATTATAATTTTACGCCTGTTTGTCTCAAATTAATATAATCATGAAAATATTACCTGTCAAAAGGAGGGATATCTATTTTTGGGGTAGGTAGTACTATTGAAAATACGTGGATTTAATAATTCTACTTAGTTCAGGGAGTAAGGTTCGATTGCTCACTTCTTAATCTCAAATAATAATAATAATTATTATTATTAGCACCGCGGCTTATTACCCGTTCGGGTTATAAGCACAGTCTCAAATAAAACGATACATTTATTACGGTTTTTAGAGAAATTAAATGTTAGATAGAGTAAGGAACCACATTTGATTGTATTTTCCTATACATCGGGACTTGAATTGGCACACAGTAAGCAATGTATAATTAATTAGACTACAAGCTATTATCTACACACTACAGGCAATTCACATGGATTTTAATCGCTAGATAATCCTCTAGATTTTAAGTAGTGACATTGGTTATATTATCAGAAATAATGTGTTTATAATTTGAGAAGCTTCGTTTTACTTTACACGATGTAAAGGGACCAAATTTCAAAATTGCCTTTTACGAAGATTTTTTATTTTGATTTTTAGCACCGTGTCTTACTACCTGTTCGTGTTACACGCTATGTACTAATTGCATTAATGTGTTAGGGATTAGGAAGGCTTAGTTTAGAGGAAGTACGCCCATATTTGTGTCGAGGGAAAGTGGAAAACCATTTAGGAAAAATACCCTCAGTTCACCCGACTGGGATCGAATCTCGATCTCCCCGTCTTTGGCAATATTGTCTATTGCGAGAGTAGCGCATTAGACCAGGCGGCCACTGAAGTGGGTCCTAGGATATTAAAGTTTTCTCCTGCAGAAGCATCTTGTTTATTCCCAAGATGCGTGCCACTGCTCCCATTGTCCTTCACCCGGGATTTAGTTGTAACAATCTTTCCAATTTGGTTGTGATTCCCGAAGCAACATATTCGGTGGCTTGCTTCACGCCTTCTTGTATTTTACACATAATCTTCGATGGGCTTCTGGGGCTGTGATGGTCTCAAGCAGATGGTTGAAATAGCACTTCAGATAGGCCAGATCAACCACAACAGTGCCAGAAGATGTCGCAGCCTTTGCCTCTCTTATTGAGATATAATCCTCCTCATAAAATGTTTGGATTACCTAAAGTTAAGAATCATTATTTAAATACTGAATAAACTATAATATGTCAGAGAAAATTATTTCAGTCAATAAATCAGTTCACATTAGCTTTTTAATCCGTTTTTATAGATACGGATAACAGTGTAGCATTTGGTATGGACACAATACGAATACAAATAAATTAATATTATTGTTTCAATTTACAGCTGCTAAAATGATAGTGGGAAGCATAAATTCCGATAACCACGAACAAGTAAAAAAAGTAGTTTAGTAGGATAGCTAATGAAAAAAGAACAACCATACATGGGTAGACAATTCGTAATGTCTTCCATTCTGTTTATTTGATAAAGAATAATACTACTTACTATGAGATGGAATAGTTATTGTTTTTCACATATTCTAAGCAAATTTTGAACCATATTATTAAATTTAATGATTTTATCTATAATGAAACCTACATTTTTGGCGCACGCTTGCAGTAGATAGTTCTTCTGTCGGTCGTGAAATTGCCATCAGCACCTATCCATTGATTAAATAAAGCACTTTTATTTGGTTTTTCCGAGGGTATTCTCACCACACGAATTATTACAAAATTTTCAATAAATGAAACTGCAGAGAAGCTATTTGACTTTAGAAGAAAAAAGACACAGCCACGATGAAGGAATGGTGCGTAAACACATTGATAAACTATCGGAATATCCAAAAAAAGGCACCATGCCATCAAATGTCCTCTGCACCCTGATGCAGTCCTCTGGAATTTACGCTCATTGGAGAATATTTTTCAAGGGTCAATTCTCAACCCTACTCCAAAAAAGTATGCTGCAATTTAACATTTATCAGAAACTGGACTTTCTCTTTCAACTCAAAATGCATATCGTATGTAAAAAAGAAAGGATTAAGCTGAAATAGGAACTTTAGGGCACTAGTTCATAAAATTGGCAAAAATCAACCGAATATTAAATTATATGCACTTTAAAATTAATATATTCTCGTAGTAATAACATGAACTGCACGTATATCTCAGCTACCTATATTTTACGATCAAGGAAAATAAAAGTCAAATACGCAAAATCCAGTCCGTAGTGATGACCTTCTAGTTTGAGGACGAATAGAAACCTTGAAATACCCGTTGAGTTTTTCTGGGGGATGAGTGGGGAGGGGGGAGAATTGAACTCTGGCCTTACAGAACCATCTCAACCAGTTTTTACCGCCAAATTTACCCCCGCCAGGCGCCAGCACAAGTGAGACAGAACAGGAACCGGTCCAAACAGACGGGAACAAATTAAAGCTAAATGTGTAGTTGGACCACGGAAATTTTGGTATTTTCTAACAATTGAAAAAATAATTAATAAACAAGAAATTCATTGCTTCTAAACTGAGCATGTATAGCCAATATCCCCTGAACCGAATACGGCCATTATTTATCTCTAACTATGATGCAATTGGGAACACTACGCCATAGCAGACTCATTGATACTAAACATAGAATTTTTAGTCGATCTCTTTGCGCCAAATTTGGTCCATACACTGTATAAGATGGAAGAGAGGAGTGACAAATGCATGCTATTACTCGAATATTCTATAAACCAAGTCTTTGAAAACAAACCTGTTGGCAAGTGGGGGTGACACACTCACGTAATTGTCGCTGAGCAGTCAGGACTTGCTTTCATCATAAGCAAACATATTTTTTAAATTAATAACCGAATCTTGATCCAATCCTATTTTAATCATCCCAGTTCCTTAAGAAATGGATTAGCCGTACATGTGATATCGGATCGCATACGCACCCTGTTCAATACAGCAATAACGCCGGGTAAATAATTAATTAAATTTACATAAGTGATTTAAATTATAGCCTGATAATACTCGTAGGTCACATCAACCTAATCAGTATAATATCAACACGCAAGAGTGGTGACAAAATTCCATAATTAGCTATCCCCGCATTTAATGAGCCCATGTTATTACAAAAGTAGCGCCCTCCACGGGGCATAACTAGTGGACAATAACATAATACCCTCTTTCCTCCTTTTGTTTAAGAGTCTGCTGACATTTCAAACAGTTTTATTGTCAACTCACAGGTTAGGTTGATATAGCTTTTCTGCAACCACGAGCTATTCCTCACCTACCTGGTATCACGACTAACCTTATCCCATTTATCCTCGTTGGGGTTCTAACTCCTGCTGGGTTCACTCGAGGAAGGGAGAGGAGAGGTTCCAAATTAAATCCTGATGGTGGTGGTTGGTTTTATCACATTCTCTCTCCAAGCGAATCCAAATGCATTTCCTCTAATCTAACCTTCATATCTCTCCCTATCCTTTAGATCAAGTGGTTAGTTATTTTGTTGCTCTACGTCATATTACCCGTCACAGTCACACGCATATTTAGCACTCATGAGAAAGGAAGGAGGAAGGTAGAATTTAGATAAAATGTTGTATGGAGAAAGTGTGACAAGCCATTTTGAAAATAAGCTCGCTCAGTACGCCTGAGTGGGATTCAAACTCTGACCTCCCTGTCACTAGAAAAACCAAACTAAAGGAAACTGACACCTTTATCTGTGTGGCCATCGGTGCAATCTTGGTCGCTTATAGCCTTTAGGTTAACTTACAACTCAAAAAAGTATTTTACAATTTTTTTATCACCGCGTCTGACTAATTGTTTAGGTTGTACGCATAGTTAAATTTAGAAGAAGGGCCAGTTTCATAGTCAACTTTAGTACGCCTCAAGTGCGGCGCTACACTAAATACAAGACGACACCTACCTAAACCAGAATGGAATGGGCCGTTCTCGCATAGGAAACTGGCCCATTCCATTCTGGTTTAGGTAGATGTCGTCATGTACTTAGTGTAGCGCCGCACTTGAGGCGTACTAAATTTGACTATGAAACTGGCCCATAGTCAAATTTAGTACGCCTCAAGTGCGGCGCTACACTAAGTACATGACGACACCTACCTAAACTCGAATGGAATGGGCCGTTTTCGCGTAGGAAACTGGCCCATTCCATTCGAGTTTAGGTATGTGTCGTCATGTACTTAGTGTAGCGCCGCACTTGAGGCGTACTAAACTTGACTATGAAACTGGCCCGAAGTGTATAATATTTAGCACTGCGTCTTACTATCCATTCGGGTTATACGCTTTAAGTACTAATTACTCTAATGGATTAGGAATTGGGAAGAGTGAATTTGAGGAAGTGAACCCGAATTTGCGTGGAGGGAGAGTGGAAAACCATTTAGGAAAAACCACCCTCAGTTCACCCGACCGAGATTCGAACCTCGATCTCCCCGTCCTCAGCAGCCGAGCTCGACACGACAAGCGCGTTAGCCAACTACGCCACCGAGGCGGGTTATAAGAAGTGTACCCGAATTTGTGGGAGAGTGAAAAACTATCTAGAAAAATATAAGGTAAGCCTACACCTGAACGGGATTAGAGCCCTGAGCTACCTGTCATCGGCAGCCTAGTCTATTGTGAGACTAGTGCCTTAGATCACGCGGCCACCGAACCAGGACTAAAAGGTTTGCTCTCATGGCTTCTGACTATACATCGTGTAAGATATGCAACTGGTCGAACGAGCTAACTAAAGAAAGGAGTAATAGTAGTCAGTGAAATGTAAAAGAGAAAGATACAGTGAGGCAGGTCGACTGGTCCAGCCACGGGGCCGAGAGATAGAGAAGCTGAGGTTGTGGCGCGCGTTCTCACGCAGACTTTGTCAAGTTGACGGCCAAGGTCGTTCAAAATCGGGGTCACAACGGACATATCTCACGCACACAAGCGTCTGCTACGATCCACACCGGGGAGCAAAAGCCGTCTAGTTCGGTTCTCCGGTGACGGGGAGGTCGGGGCTCGAATCCGGGCCGAGTGCCCTGACTACTCGGTTGATGTGTTCCCAAATGGTTTTTCACTCTCTCTTCAAGTCAATGTGGGTACACTTAATTTAAATTTTACCTTTATAATCCCTACCCCATTAGTGTAAATATTCGAACATACCAGTAGTAAGACGAGGTTCAAAACATATATTAAAGAAGATTGTTAGGCTTTTACGCTTACACTTTAAAATGTCGGTGAGTAGAGAAAATGGCTATA
The DNA here is from genome assembly GCA_902141375.1 of Timema poppense. Taxonomy (NCBI): domain Eukaryota; kingdom Metazoa; phylum Arthropoda; class Insecta; order Phasmatodea; family Timematidae; genus Timema; species Timema poppense. The sequence continues at coordinate 55,129 of CABFOV010000260.1, forward strand.
AAGTAATAGTTCGAAAGAACTTCTAGGGATTTAGCTATTATTACAAGACTGCGCATCATATCTAGGACCAACAAGATCAACTTGGTGACCTGGAGGTCTAGGGGTAAGGTGTCAGACTTCTATGCTGGTGGCCGGGGTTCAATCCTCGGTCCCGGCAAAGATTCATCTGATTACCAAACCCTTCCTTCACCTCTGACAAGACATCTTGTGAATGTGAGGAATGCCAGGCCTCCACCGTGGTTCGGATTCCACGTTAAACTGGAGGTCCTCCATTTCATCTCAGAATCACCCTACCATTACACATTAGCGTAAGTGCGTATAACCCGAACGGGTAGTAAGACGCGGTGCTAATAATAATAAGATCAACTTGTAACACTGTGTTCAAATCAAGTTACGGTCATAAATACGTATATTTCGGGTTTAGAGTGGGAAAGAACCTTGGAAAAAAGCCACCAACGTATGCTCTGTCTAGCAATAGTAAATATGAGCTGCAACAGTGGTTCTAATGGCTTCACGCCTGCAGAAGAGGTCATAAAATCTAAGGGATCTTGCTTGTAATAAACTGAATCTCCGAGAAGGGGGAGGTCAAGGCTGAAATCTCAGCCGGGTGTACTAGGAATAATTTGCCAAATTTTAATTCATCATTGTGGTTTTTCCATTATCCATTCACGCTAAGGCTGATGCATTTCCTCTGAGTTACCCTTTAAATCCTTAACTATTTAAACAAAGTCATTAATAATATTTAAGTTCAACGTACTTTATAAAAATACATTACATCAACCGATAAAGGCTGGTCTCATCCAACAGAGGGAGCAGTAGTGAGGCATGCACAGTCTAGGAGTAATAGGTCTATTTATCTTAATTAAGTTGTTAGGCAGTGAACTCTAGTGAGAATAGGAATAACTAGCAATGTTTATTTGCTTATATTTATACACCTATATTTTATTTTATTTTGTACCACATCTTACTACCTCTTTTAGCTATCCGCATTTAATTATACTAATGTGGTGGAAATAATAAAGGTATACTCTAGATGAAATGTAACAACGTTTACGTGGCAGGAGAGTGGGGAACCATTGTAGGGAAAAAAATACCTCACTTTACCCAACCAGTAATCAAACCTCAACCTCCCCATTACAGGAAAACCAGACTCAATGAACTTGACGCTTAGTACGTGGGCCCACAGATGCGGATGATAAGAACTTACTGCCCTATTAGGCTACATGCAGCTTGCACCAACTACTTATATAAGCATAATCTAGAGCAGGGGTCCCCAATTATTTTTGATGGAGGTCCGCTTTAAAAACTCGACACACTTTCGTAGTCCAGCAAAACTTTAACAGTGCTAGCCATCCACGTCCATTACCCGCCCAGCACCGAGATAACATAATCATTTCTTTTGTTTATCGCTATCTCGTCAAGGTCCTTAAACAGTTTCTGTGATCCGGATGCGTACCGAGGTCCGCCATTTGGTAACCACTGTTTTAGAGTCTATCAGAAGAATGGATTCCTTAAGGTAGTGAGCAGACAATCTCATCCTAAATGCAACCGGCCAAGAATGAACCACTGTATCCTAGAACTCAATAGAGCACTCTTACCAATGCAGCGAGCTATTTATTCCACCCATTTCCCCCGGGAAATCATCTGGACGAGTAAAATTCTTGAAGCACTTTCACATGTGAACCAAAACATCTGCACCACGGCCCGCGGCAATGTATGGTGTCAGTAACCTGCAGTGATAATATACTAGATTATCACGGGGAGGATATGGTCATTACACGTATTTAATGACACACAGCATCTCTTGAGACCACATTGGAGCACACATACACATCAAGAGGGTAGACAAAGAATCGATCAAGTCGCATTCAATACAAATAAATAAAAGGACACACTTTTTAAATTTATCCCGGACAGGATCACGCGAAGGGAAATATCCTCCCACCGCTGTATTTATGGCAGTTCCGAATCTATAAAACCACGAAAATAATCATCGATTATCTTAAAATGATTTTTCATGACTTTTTTTTTACGAATAGTAATCTCAACAGTGCTTGAATATTTGTCATCGGCATTGCAAAATTCAAACAGCATTATTTCTTTTAAGTTAAAAAGTTCCCGTTATAATGCCAATAGGTTTGATATATAAATATTTTTTATAATAAATTGTAATAAGTTTATTACTTTTATTTACATCCTACAAATTTTGTAAAATTACTGCGTCTGGTTTCAGTGCACGTTGGTCCCGTCGGCTGAATATTTTGTGCGATGTCTAGAAGTGGTAAGTCTATTCTAGAACCCAACCCTGCTAGGATATACCCTCAGTTTAAAATGGATCAGCACCGTGAGAGAACCTCGAGTAAACTAAACTTGAAAGTATCTTTAATTGACTGTGAGTTATGTGATTCTTGACTGTAACCTCCATGTTTTTCAATACTAATCTCTCTTCATCTCTCTGCTCCAAGCGTTTTAGAAAACTTCGCTCTATGCTTCCATGTCGGGAAGGAGGGGAAGTGACGTCACCGTTCACGTTTCCGCTGTATAATTATTTCGAATATTTGGTATATTACTTTTTTTTTTTGCACCGCGTCTTGCTACACATTTGAGTTATCCTCATTGTATGTAACAAGAGACAATTGTCTTCTTCTAAAAAAAAAAAAAGAATTTAACGTGCGTTTTCTGAACCAATTGATTATTTATTCACACAGATTACAAAATAATTTAACTCATAAATACACACGTCACCCAGTTCTCTAGCTTTGATCTATCACTGTGAAAGGGGACGCCCCAGTTTCACCATTGGATCAAACCCAAGACCCTTAGCTCATTAGACAGAAACGTTACTGACTGAACAAATTTATCAGAATTTAGATATAGTTGCAAGATATGGGTTTAAGTTGTAGGATTGGCTACATAACTGGTAGTTTATAATTTGATCCGGGGTTCAATTCTAACAAACTGCATTTCTTGACTAGAAATTTTTGTTAATTTTATTTATAAATCCTCCCCCCACCCCTTCTTACTACTAGGACAAACAATTGGTAATTAACTATACCAATGGGGTAGGGATGAGTAAGGTAGACTTTAAAGAAAATGTACCCACACATGAGTGGACACTATTTAGGAAATATCAGCAGCGATACACCCAGCTGGCATTCAAAACTTAAACTCAGTTAAAACAGATAACACGAAAACGATGCTTTTGCCCGCCTGCCTATTGATGCCAGATATAACGGAAATTCTTTAAAGACACCTGAAAGAGTAGGGCCTACTAAAAGAAGATGAATTAACCAAATATATTGATTATTTCAGTGTGACAAAACTGGCCGTTGTGGAAAAGCAAGAACTGCACAATTTAAATAAAATCAATTTGATGAGTTTTATCTCAAAGGTTGTAGTTTTAAATGCTTCCAGCTGCTATAGCTTTATAAAAACAGGTTCTGTAAACTGGGCCTGCATGACTCACGTGATTCTGGCGAAAACGACTGAGACAAATACGTGACTTTCATGTACTTTTACTACACGACCAAGAAAAATAACGGAGTAAGACGTATGCGAGAATAGTAGAAACAAAACAAACAATAACTATAAAGTGCAAATCAAATTTGTTCCTACAAGCAGTAACTGATTAAAGAAAATTAAAATATTTTAATCACAAAATAATAAAACAAAATGTTTGTATATAAATTAATTATAATTCTATAAACGAATCACACCCAGATCCTTCTTATGTGCCATATTGACATGGTAAAAAACCTGTAACTGGACATATTTAGAGTAGTTCGTCTCGCATATTCATACAAATCACTCTTATCTCTTATGTCACTCTTGACAAGTAGTAGTGTATAGTCTGTCACCTCACTATATACCACAAACGTCACTGGACGCTGCACTTCGTCGTTCAGATTACTGGTACAGTAGACTACACGCACATATAAAGTAACAAACTAAACAGCTGTTTAGATCACAAACAAACTAAACAAACCAATACAAAAATAGTAAATATTTAAATTAAGATAAAGTAACAAACTAAACAGCTGTTTAGTTTTTACTTTATCTTAACTTAAATATTTACTCTTTTTGCATTGGTTTGTCTCAGACCTGATGATGGCGTAATTACCGAAACATGTCATCCAGCCAAGAGTAGCAACAAATTATAAGGAGAGGAATTAAAACCACACAGATAAGGAACGTTACTTTAATTCAAACCTTTCAAAACGTCAAAAAGTTTCCTTTTTGGTTACACTTCTTTCATAACTATCAATTACTTATTTATATGATCTGTATTTAATACATAACTGATTAAAGCATAACCTGGATGACACACATGTTATTTCCATTAAATCTCCAATTAATCTTGTCTTGACAGTTAATACGAACAAATTTTAGAAATCATTTGACTCAAATAACAAGTCTCTAGCATTAAATCCTTTACACTCATTTATTAATTTTGTGAAATGTGTTACTTGTTAAGTCTTAACTCTCATTTTATTATGTTTCTTGTTGATTTTATACTGTTACTTGTTTTTTACATGTGTAAGTTTCATGAATAATAACCTAGTCAACTATTTTAAACTTTCTATCAATCATCTTTCTACTGCCATTGTTCAAATATCTTAAATATTACAGAATATGTCTTCCTTGCCAACATATTTTCAAACTATTTACTAGTATAATTAATCACTCAACTAATAAGTTCAATATGGTTGGCATACTAATTTACCTATTATTTTTTGTTTGTCATAACCTTCATAAAACCTAGTATCTTTATCTCAAGTATTCATATTTCTAAAGTCTTTAAATTATAATATTAATAAATCTAATCTAGTCAATTTGCTAGTTTATATTTTTCATTGCTTATCAATTAATCCTTTAATCTGCTACTACTTACTAGTGCTTCGCACAGATCTACTTTTACTTATTTTATGCTAATTAATTTCAGAACTTTATTACTTAACAAATTCAACGATTATTTTTTAGAAATGTTATTGTACCTGTTTTATTTAACTTAATTTTTTGATATATTAGTTTCTCTTTGAATAAATCATCTTCATGTTTTTTCTTAATTTATATTGTTCAATTGACCAAAGAAGTTGTATCAATTAATCTAATTAGCTGTTCCATACAAGTACGTTCCTTATATTACATAAAAAACTATTTAAAATATATGACTAAGGTTGGATTTATATTAAATGTATTCACATCTGGGTGAAAGGAGATTAAGAAACCATTCAGAGAAACCAACACTCAGTTCATCCAGCAGGGATTAGAGCCCCGACCTCTCCATCAATAGAATATCTTTCAAACCAAGACTGACGCATCTGTATGTGTGTTCAGTAATGGGAATGATAAATAAAGCAATATCTTAGTTTTATAGTTTTGTCCTGTTTACTTTTTGGCTTTTGTATTATTATTATTATTATTACATCAATTTTGTGGAATTTAATATAGCGGAAAATAAAAATGAAAATAATATTAACAATAATAAGTAGTTTATAAGAGCCGTTCAGTATTTAAGTGGTTAGCAAAGGGAGCTCGAGTTAATGCTAGGGTTATAACCCTGACATTGTTATTATTATTATTATTATTATTATTATTAGCACCGCGTCTTACTACCCGTTCGGGCTATACGCACTTACGCTAATGTGCAATGGTAGGGTGATTGTGAGATGAAATGGAGGACCTACAGTTTAACGTGGAATCCGAACCACGGTGGAGGCCTGGCATTCCCCTGACATTGTTGAAAAGAATTGAGTAGTAACTAATAAGTTCATGCTACCTTGATATTACACTATCTGGGATGCCCCATTTAGTTTTACACTAAGATCGTAGTACATTTATGTTTTTAAAATATATATATATTCTTTATTTGTATGTTTAAAACAAGGGCTTCTTACGATTTGCTCAAATTACTAAGAATTTGGATCGTAACATTGAGGAAATGCACCTTCATTTGTAAAGAAAGAATGAAAAACTACAATGAATATCACAACAATAGCAAACCATCCTAGTGTACCCTGCTGGGATTTGAAACCTTGACATCCCTTTCATTGGTGATCAAATGCAATGCATACTTTAAATCCCTCGATCACCACTGTGGTAATTTTGATATAATATAGCTCTGTGTTTTAGAAAGTTTGGGGAAATTACCAACTTTAATTAAGTTCTCTAAGACGGACAGGATGTATATAAAATAAAATAAAAAACCTTTGCGTTAAACGAGTTTTGTTTTTTGCTCGAATGTGTATACATACGGCCGGAAGGAAATGAGAATAAAGAGCGAGATTTGACTTTAAATTATTATTATTATTATTATTATTATTATTATTATTATTAGCACCGCGTCTTACTACCCGTTCGGGTTATACGCACTTACACTAATGTGTAATGGTAGGATGATTGTGAGATGAAATGGAGGACCTACAGTTTAACGTGGAATCCGAACCACGGTGGAGGCCTGGCATTCCCCACATTCACAAGATGTCTTGTCAGAGGTGAAGGAAGGGTTTGGTAATCAGATAAATTTGTGCCGGGACCGAGGAGACTTTAAAATAAATCAACACTTTATCACATTTTTTTTAATAGTTCATGGATATTTTAGAATTAGTGAATGTATTTAAAAAACATGACAGACGGATCAGATTAAATCTGAACCTTAATTCCCAATTTTCATTTTATATCAAATCCAAACACACATAAAGCTTACTACTATAAGAGGTCAACTTTCTCACATGAACTTTTATTTTATTCACGACTTACGACCCGTCTGCATTAGCCAAATTTAGCCATACAAATGGGTTAGAGATAGTATTAAATTAAGTGTTTTAATTAATTCTGACGTGTGGGTTAATGGCTCCACTTTTCTCCATATTTCTCCTTGGCGCCTCTCCAGCCACGCTGCTTCCTCCTAGAGCACACACTTCCGACAACACGAGTCACGTCATGCGGGCATTGTATGCATTGTGGAGGGGGGGAGGCTGTTCGCCAACACAGCCAATCAGTAGTGGCCTGCCATTGACTTTCTTTTTAACGTTATCTATCATTTGGTATTTACAACATAAAAAAGGTCAGGATGTACAGGATTATCTAGAAGGAGCTCCGGTATTTTAAAATGTCATTCCTGGAAGCATATATATGATGGGTTTATGGGGAAATGTTGCGAAACTTGCCAATTTTAATTCCTTTCGATACTTTTAAATGTGATTAGATTTTGCTACTACATCCATCCATCAGATATATATGTTTTAGTGGATCATTTCTTACTACCCATTCGGGCTGTTCGCATGATTACACTAATGGGATAGAGATGAAGAAGTTAGAGTATACAGGAAATGAACCAGCATCGGGGGGATAGGGGGGGGGGCGAGGAGAGTGGAAAACCATTTAGTAAAAACAACCCTCACTACAACCGTTTGGGTTTCTAGCCCCAATCTCCCCGTCACCAGCAATCCAGTCTAATAGAGGAGTGAAGCGTTAGAGTAGAATTTTCAATCACCGATGTGGGTCACACGATACTAAACTTAAGTCCATTTATTGTTATTACAGATACAATCTAGTTTTAAATGCACTAACATCATAATTGGTGGGCACGCAAACTAAACATCAAGCTAATTTAATTTGGTTTGCTAATGAAGAGGAGGTTAGACCCCTCTGAAGTATTTAATCCTAACCGGCTCTGACTCTCACTCCACACAAATTCGAGTACATTTCCTATAACAGCTGGTTTCTCATTCCTACATTTGTATATTTTTTTTAGCACCGTGTCATACTACCCTTTCGGGTTGTACGTTTATGTATTAATTACGTCAATGGTTTTAGGGCTTAGCAAGGTTATATTTATAGGAAGTGTACCCTCTTTTGCATGGTGGAAGAATGGAAAACCATTTTGGAAAAACCACCCTCAGTAAACAAGAGCGAGATTCAAACCTTGATCTCCCTTATGTACCCCTCGTTTGCCCTGTAAGATAGTATTTCCCAACCTTTTTTGATAGTGACCCTAAATATTTTCCCGGCCTGACAACCCATAGTGCCATTACATGAAGTTTCTATTTCTTATGATTTTCACATTAGTGTTTATTACATTTATTTAATTGAATTAGTTCAAATAATAAAAACAAGACTGATTTTTAATAAAAATGTAACTTTATTACAATGTTAGTTAAGTGACCAAAAATAGAATATTTCAGTGGCTACTATTATACTGGTTCATTCTTGGGGAGAGATATTTTGAGCTTTTATTTTGTATCGATAGATATTATCAACTAAATTGAATCAATTTCATTAACTTTCTTAATCTTACAGATATAGAATTATACATATTCCTGGAAAAAAATTGGTGACAAAAACAGGGTTTCACAGCGACAACCATTATTATGCAGCTACATTTTGTAGGTGAGATCTTCTAATTTGAGTCCTGTGTTGTTGTACAGAGTACAACGCAAATCATTCTGAGGATATTGATAGCTACAATACCTGAAAGTCCTTGTTCACAGAAGTAGGCCAGAGTGTAAACCAGGGGGCCTACCATTTTCATCCCAAAGACCAAATCTGATCATCAGTTTACACCACGGCCGGAAGATATATTTGCTAATCCCATCAACTTAATATAGGCCTACAAACAAAACTCAATAAACAAGTATTTTCAATACTTATATAAAAATTGTAATTCTGGTTAGTTGAATATTTCAAATTCTATTAGAAAAAAGTTTAGGATCAATTATCCAAAAAAATGCATCATGAATTATGTACGCTCACACACTTTCACAAAACACACAAATTGTATTTTTTGTTGCTAATATCTTTCAAATTTTACTAAAAGAAAGATTCGGACTAAACCCCCAAAATTCGTTGTGAAATATGCACGTACACACCCTTTCACAAAAGACTAAGTTTGTTATTTAATCTTATATTATAGATATGTATTTACACATATTTTTAGTAATCAAATAAATGTAAAGTAAAATGCAATCATGAACTTTTTAAGTAAATATTTTTATTTGAATTATTTTCACATCTGTAGAGAGGGGTTCCCTTTAATTCCTCTCCAGGGTACTATGAGGGCCACATTATCAGTTAGCGCTGGCAGTATTTGGCTCGCGGGCCGCCAATTGGACCACCACAATTGTGTAAACCATCAACATAAGTCTGCTACCTTTCAGGACTAATGGCGTGTACTTACGTAGGAAAACTTGTGACTGTACACCTTGGACCTTTTTAAAAACGGTTCTATCTATTATAAGCAGGACCTGTAATCGGCGTCCCCAACAGCTGTTCAGACCACAGTGTCGGACAGTGAATAATAGTCCTTACAACAATATGGTGAGAAAGTTTCAATTATTTCCGGTTAAAATTGGGCACGTGGCTCTATTCTCGCTCATTAATCACTGCCTACACGTTAATGAGCATGTGCGCCTGACAGACATACATAGCCAGAACTTAACAGAGTTCAAACAAGTCATTGATTGATTATTTACACCCACAGGGGGGAGGGGGGGCGGCACTGACAAAGGAGTCGGTCTCGTCTTGACTGGTTTGCTCATGATGGGGAGGTCGGGTCTCAAATCCTGTCCAAATGTCTTTAGGTTTTTTCTTGAGTTGTTCCTCACACTCACTCCAAGAAAACGTGGGTGCACCTTCTACAAATTCTATCTTGATCATCTATACCACATTCGAATAAATAAATACGTATAGCCTGGCCTGGTAGTAAGTCACGGCGAGACCCGTTTCACAGTGATTAATTGGCTTATATATTGCATATTATATATATGTAGTTAAAACACAAGATTATCTGCTTTAGTGGACGCACCTCGGTCCCGGCAAAGATTTATCTGATTACCAAACCCTTCCTTCACCTCTGACAAGACATCTTGTGAACGTGGGGAATGCCAGGCCTCCACCGTGGTTCGGATTCCACGTTAAACTGTAGGTCCTCCATTTCATCTCACAATCGCCCTACCATTACACATTAGCGTAAGTGCGTATAACCCGAACGGGTAGTAAGACGCGGTGCTAGTAATAATAATAATAATAATTTAGTGGACGCATGGCTTAAGGCGTCACTACTACTAGGGTGTACTGTTCCTTCGCGCAAATGCGGATACACTTTCTCTTAATTCAACTTTCCTCATCCCTTTATGATTAACGAAATTAGTACATATGCATATAATCTGAACATATATTTAGGGTGCAGTGCTAAAAAAAACAAACCAAAAACCAAACGTGCCTGACAGCTTACTGCCTTTGCAATGAATATCGCTGGTGTAACCTGCCCCATTCCCTGCTATAAGCATAATAATACTTTTAATATACAAGGACTATGTTAATATTCCCTTTATATAAATACCTCGCAGCAAATAAAAAGTGTCGCATTAAACACAATATTTATCTAAAAATGAATGACAGCGACAAAAATACCGGAACGACAAACTTGTTGTTCGTGTGAATCGGTACGGTCTTAAAATGTATCGTTATGAAAAATTGAGGTTTCCCTTTTCATGATGATGAATATTAATGATTGAGGAACAGAAGGTTGTTTAAGTTCTTGGTTATGTTGGTTTATAAGTATTGTGCCGATACCATAATTTGGCTCAAAAAGTGCATGTTTAATACCTCTTAACAACTAACATCAGTATGAATTGCCATAAATTAAGTGTTAGCTCAGAAAATTTCGAGTATAATCCATAAATCACGCTGAGCAATATTGCTTGAAAAATAACACGAAATATGTTGATAAACTCGTTGCATAGTAATGAGTATAATTTTTTAGTCATCACGACAACACCATTACGCTTTAATGTAACAAATTTAAGTGGTTTTATAGCATCATCAACCATATAATTTGCACATTATTAGTGCAATTCAACTCACATTGCTCAACCTTTGCTCCAGAGGTCTACAACCTCGTTTGAACCACGGACCATATTTTAATCGTCGAAAGCTTTGATGAACACATCTACTACATATATTTTTGTATAATGTGCAAGTTTTATATTTTACTTTAATCCCTAATTTATTTATATCAATAAAAATCCCGTTTAAAGCATTCTAAACTAAATCCATATTGTAGGTTGATTTCGGAAATGCTCCTACACGCTCGTACCCTTATATAAGATCATATTGATAATATTATTAATACTGGTGTGTAACATTCACTTCCAGCAAAGATAAGGAAGATAATTTTTCCAAAATTAGTTTCCATCCTCCCTCGTCACAAATACGTTCCTCATCCCTGCCTCATTAGTGTGCAGAAAACAAATAGCACAAACTATCGCATAAAACAGAAAAACAAAGTTTAGTCTTATGATGAATTATTATTAATTTAGTTGGAACTTGACCTTTTTATTCTTGAACCACTTCATAGTACCCGTTCGGGCTATCCGAATATCTACAATAATGACGTAAGAACGAGGTAGGTAAAATTCAGAGGAAATCTGCTCGCGTTTATATGGGTGAAGAACTGGAAACTTAAGGGTGCCGGCTACTCGAAGGAAAATATCATTACATTGCAGTAGTTCTCATGGAAATGGAGGCTATAAAGATTCAAAACCACTAAAACAATCCTCAATTATCTTAGATTGTTTTGTTGTGATTCTGGTAGAAAGGGACTTTATTTGTCTTAACCATTTGCTTTAATATCAGATTTACAACATTTTGCATGAAATGTCCTTGAAAATTATCTAATTTTAACTTTTTTATGATGGGTTATCTATTTTTTACTCAAGCGCTTCTAGTATTTTAAAAGTGTCTGGATTCCACGAAAGTTAACAGTGTACTACAACTCCTTCTTGCGCAATCGTTGCCCTGTGAACTGTACTTTGTACAACCTTGCTTCAGTTTATTTCCAAGCAGCCTAGGTATTTATTCTTTAAACATTATTTTTTATCTAGGACCATTGAAATGAAAGCTTGATCAATGGAAAGTTACGTAAACGTGTGAAAATTAAAGATTGTAAAAAGCCAGCATAGCATTGGTGTGATGCGGGTAGGTTTTAATGCAGGGGTTGGAAAATGAAACACCTACAGCAGCCCCTGGATTAATAACGGGTTTATTCTAAATCTGAGTTTTCCAACAGTTCACTGCAAAACACTTAGCGCAAAGCAATAATACGGTCTCAACTACTTTAGCTGTCTCATGCGAGGTACCACAATGAAAATTACTACTGTCATTTTATAGACCTTTCATTTCAACATTAATATTAGTTTGAAAGTGTTTGTTGATCAAGTTAAATCTAAGCCAATAATAATAAATAAAAATACTAGTAATAAGATAACAAAATAATATTATTGTATTGGAAATAATAAAGCTTTAAAACTGAATTTTATCCTTGTAAACGTAAGTACTTTTATTTTAAAATTATTTAAAAAATTCATTTTACGATATCATTGTTACGTGTAGATAAATCTCCTATACAATATGTTAGGAAACAGCAAACATATTACTTTTGATGAAATAATATTATTTTGTTATTATTCTTTCTATATTTTTTATTATTATTAGCTTAAATATAACACATTTGTTAACTAAAGGCTGTAAACCAATATGAATGTTGAAATAAAGGTTTGGCTATAAGATGTCATCACTAAATTACATTGCGCTCTCTCGTATAACGAAACAGATAACGTAACCAAGTCAGTAATCATGCTTTGCGCTATGAGTTTCTCAGTGCATCGTTGAATAACATAGATTTAAAAGATGTCAGTAATCTGATTACAGAAAACTATTCAGGCATGAAACATCTTTCCCTTCTATCTGAGCAAAAACATTTAGGGCCGTACGCAAGAACTTGACTAAGTGGATGCTAAGTGGACACTAGCGTGGCTTTGCTTGCATCATCATAGATTAAAAGGTGGAGTGATAGTGTGCTCGGGACCCCACTATCGGTCCACTAAAATTTCATTAACGTTCTTGCATAGCATTCTTACCAATTTCAACTACAAATTAATAACAAAAAACGCAAAACAAAGTAAAATAGTCTATTTAGTTGCTTCATTTAATATTCAAAACAATATGAATCATTCTATCTATCTACTTACACAGGTATAAATAAGGTCTTAAATAAGAATTATTTAACGTACAAAATACATCATATAACCATAAGTGAGCCATATAACCAGTAATTTGCATACAATTTTGTCCTTTAAAAACTAAATAACTTTCTTTCCAAAAAAATGTGTTAGTTACTTTTAGTGTTGCGTTTGAAAACATTGTTTTGTGTACTGTGCGCGTTAAAATAATTTTTTAATAATATAGTTTGGATCTAATCATAAAATGGAAGGTGGATAACTAATAATATATCTATTGTTAAAAGTGCCATTATAATATCTGCCGTGACATGTCACATGCACAAAAAACTGTGATTAATATAATATTTGCTAAACCATTTTCCAGAGCTATTTTATAAGGTAATATAAGATAAGATTAATTTATATATCATTTCAGTTTCCCCTGCTTTATAATGGTAACTACTCCACTTTTGTGTCGTCTGAGGCCGGATACAGCACGTGGGCCGCAAGTTTGTGACCCCTGGTTTGTTTAGTTTTTTTATCAACGCCATGGTTCTTTACTCCCGGTGACACGAGTGTTTGTCCGAGCACCAAGCGACATGATACATAAAAAACAACACGAGTCCGTTACCAAACCCGTGTTGTTTTACCTTACACCGCCGTTGTAATAGTTTATTTGTAGAGGCGGAGTTTGATAACTAGAGCGCAATACATAGTCTTAGTTTAAGATTTTAAGGGTGGTTGTAGGATATATTATATATTTTTATTAAAACACCAATTTATTTTTTTGCTTAGAGAACATTTTATTTTATTACTAGTAATTTTGTCTAGCTATTAATTATTATTTATCCCCGCGTATTATTATCTGTTCAGGTTATAAGCATATATAACTAGTCCAATGTGGTAGGGATGAGAAAGGAAGCATTTTAGAGATGGTCCACTCTCATTTGCGTGGAAAGATCGTGAGCAGCTATTTAGGAAAAGCCCCTTCAGTAGATCCGAGCGGGATTAGAACCCCAATATCTCCGATAATAGCAGCCCAGTCTACCACGAGAGTGACGGCTTATACCGTTCGCACACTGTCTGTGAGTTGTACAGTTGCATATAATAGGACTTTACATATAATTATATACGATAACGTTTATAGCTGTCATGAAGGTTCCTTCCTATCTAAATCGGACTCTAGTAACTTTTCTAGCCGTCATATAATAAGGCTCTTCCTATGAAAATTGGACTGTAGCACGCTTCAGGTTAACTCGAGATATCGATTTTGTTAAATAATTACTTTTAACATTATGGCTACTAATTAACTAATTTAAAGAGTAGGAAATGAAAAAGATAGCTTAGAATAAATGCACCCTCATTAGCTTGGTGGGATTAAGAAAACTACAGTGAATAATAATAATAATAATTATTATTATTATTATTATTAGCACCGCGTCTTACTACCCGTTCGGGTTATACGCACTTACGCTAATGTGTAATGGTAGGGTGATTGTGAGATGAAATGAAGGACCTACAGTCTAACGTGGGATCCGAACCATGGTGGAGGCCTGGCATTCCCCACATTCACAAGTTGTGATCAATATACGACTTGTCAGAGGTGAAGGAAGGATTTGATAATCAGATAAATCTGTGCTGGAACCGAGGATTTAACTCCGGACCCCAGCACAGAAGTCCGACACATTACTCCTAGACCACCAAGTCAACTATGTACAGTGAAAAAACACACATGATCCTCCCTTCACCCCCAGTACACCCCACAATGATCTGAAACTCAACCTTCATATCCCCAATAATCCAATCTATTTCTAGAATGACGTATTAGACCGTGTGATCATTGATGGTGATTTTTGCTAACTCCGCATCTTACTACCTGTTCAGGCTATACGCATACGACAGTTACGCTGATGAGTTAGAGGCAAAGAAGGTTAACTTTATAAGAAGCGTACCCAAATGTTCGTGGAGAGAGAGTATAAAACCACTAAAGAAAAACCATTCTCAATACACAAGACCGGTATTTAAGCCCTTAACTTCCTACCATCATCAGTCTAGTCTATTGAGAAATTAACGCCTTAGACCAGAGATTTATGAGGCTGTATATTAAATATAAGTTATATAAGCTGTTCTTAGTTGAAACTTGTTTGCATGTAACCACAAATAGATTTTTTTTTTACTCTAGTGATAAAAGATGACAGAATGTGTGTTGAAATATAATCGATATATAGAGGTTGACTATTTTATTAGAATAATGAATTCTAATTGTCGTTCCCAGCTGTAAAATCATCCAACTCAATTTAAATGGTTTGTCCGAATCACAGGATTTTTAATAAATTGGCTCTTCAGACATTTTGTGTGAATCAAAAGTTTTATTCCTTCCTTTATATAATTCAAACAACTTTTTTTTTAAATCAGGGGCCCTTTTTAATACAAGGCTATTATTTTTATATTGTAATTCATATTTGGTAAGTATTAGGTACCGTCCACAAAAATGGATCAAATATCTGTTAAAAAAAATAAGATTCGGACACGAATTTAGTCCGGTGCGTCGAGCCAAAGGTCCCTTTAATAATCTCAATGTAATATACACTGGTGGGCAAGTGAACAAAAAATGTCCACTCTAATTACTTTGGTTTACTGCTGACTGGTAGGCTGTGGTACGAACTCTGGCCAAGCGCACTTTAGGGTATTTTCTCTAAATGGCTCACCCCAATCTATCCCCGCAAATGTTGGTACATTCCTTCTAAATTCTGAATTATTCATCCCTTAACACATTAGTGTAATTAAATTAATGTTTTCAGCATGGTTAGTAAGATATGAAGCAATAAAAAATAATTCAATGTCCAGATGTCCATTATCACAACAAACCATGATACATGTGTTCAACAAATCGAACCATTGAGTTACGATTATTGCTCAAACAAATGAGGACTATATTAAAGTTCAATTACCAACACGTGAAAGATTAATCTGTATAAAAATTGTATTTTATTTATATAGTTACTTCTAAAAAAGTAGTTCTCAAACCTTGAGTCTTGACCTAAATGAGAATCGTAAGGATGTTCCTGAGGGTCACAGGAAGGTTTCGAGTCCCCCCCCCCTCCCCCCCAAAGCTTTATGAAATATTACAATTGTAAGCAATTCATCAAACTGGGACATTTTGAAGAGTTCTTGCAATACTGACAATAGCAACATTGTTGAAGCAAAACTTTGAAACTCTCCTGTACTCGTAATTTTGGACCCATTTCAAGGACTCAGGAAGTTTAAAAATCAATCCTCTTTCTTCTGACAATATAGTTTAACTCTGTGAACAAGAATTTTCCGGTCTTGTAATGATCTCAGAATGATTTTTGTTGTACTCTGTCCATCAACATAGGATTCAAATTCAATGAGCTCACGAAAAAACAAACAACCCCGGAGCAGTATCATGGTTGTCACTGAAAAACTATGTTTTTGGCACCAATATTTTCCAAGGTACAGTACATTTATAATTTTCTATTTGTAAGATAGAAAAAGTTACTGAGATTGATTGAATCTAGTTAATGGCATCTTTAGATACAAAATAAAAACTCAAATGAACTCTCCTCGAGAATGAAACAGCATTACAGTAGCCATTGAAATAATCTTTTTTGGTCACTTACCTAAAATTGCAACAAAGTCACATTGTCATTAAAAATTGTGATTTACAATTTGTTTGATCGTAGAGTTATTGAAATAATAATGTTTTAATTGTTTTAATTAATTCAATTAAATTAATTTAACAAACACCATTATGTAAATAATAATAAACCAAAACCACCCTTTGGTTGCCAGGCCGAGAAAATTGTATATTAATTGGGGTCGCGATCAAAAAATTATGCGAAACACTGATCTTTAACATTACTTACTTACTTACATTATTATATTAGAAAAATTTCATTGCCATGTATATGCCATGTATTCCTATCTTGAGATAGTTCTATCCAGTCCACCTCGTTACACCCTATTTCTTTCAAGTACATTATAAGGTTATCCTCATATGTCTTCCCAATGGTTTCTTCCAATTAAGTTTGCCAGTCAATACCCTGGACACGGTTCTAGATTCTTCTAAAACATATATATATATACACTGTATGTGTATATACATATGTGATATATATCACAAGAATCGTTGTAGCACGTTTTTTTAAAACAAAATAACCATTTTGAATAAAATCTTTCTTTCTACACTATTTATGTTTGAAAATTAATTTTACTTGATGTAAAGTGAAAAAGCGGGGACCCGGAAATTGAGGTAATCATTATAACTACCGATGTTATGTGAGAAACTGTTGGATACACAAAAACTCGATTTGTTAGTTCTATCCTTAGCTAGAACACATTTTAAAAAAGGAATTTAAATTGAAAGTTAAAAAACATTTTGATCGTCGTTCATTGTCACGCGACATGAATTATTACCTTGTTTTTTGCCCTATAATTAAACTAATTTAAGAATTTTTATTTTTTTAAATTACTGTATATGTGTACTTGTGGTATTATGGTATAAGAGGTCACGTTCTCAGTAGACGGTATAGCAGATGACGAGGAGGTCTTGGTTCGTAAAAAATAAGCATGAAACAGATTTGCGTAAAAATGTTTGTTTTTCTAATATGTATACGCACTAGTGGTTACACAGCATTATTATTATTAGCACCACGTCTTACTACCTGTTTGGTTTATACTCACGCTAAATTGTAATGGTATGGTGATTGTGGGATGCAATGGAGGACCGCAGTGGAGGACTGACATTCCACACATTCACAAGTTGTGATTAATACACTTCTTGTCAGAGGTGAAGGAAGGGTTTGGCAATCAGATAAATCTGTGCCGGGACCGAGGGTTGAACCCCTGACCCCCAGCACATAAGTCTGAAACCTTACCCCTAGACCAACAGGTCACCCTTACACAGTTTAATAAGTCAGGTTTTCACTCTAATTGTAATGGGGGATGTCAAGGTTCATATCTCAGCATTGTAAGTGGTTTTGCCACTGGTATCTATCGCTTTGCTTTTTATATCCTTACTTCGCTGTTTATTTTCTCCAATTTTCCCTTCATTCCTCCCCCATGTACATTTGTTCGTGATTCGAACCTCAACCTCCCACCGTCTTCGAATTTACTCCTTAGACTTTATGATCACAAGTCTTTGGTTATAATCTATACTGTAGCTAGATTTGTTTTATTTTAATTTTTTTTTGTGTAATTTTTTCGTTAGAAGAAACGTTATGAATTGTCATGCAAGTGATTGTTTGAAACTTTAATGTTAGCAAATTTAAAAATATTCTGATACTTTTATTAAAGATCAAGCTAAATTTATAATGTTTGAAAAACTTTTTTTGATATATTAGTAGTAGCTGAGAACGAAAGAAAATGTTATTTGACGATTCCACTGCATATAATTATGAATCTAAAAACTTGTTTGAATGGGTGTAGCTTGTTTGGAAGACTACTTGAGGTTCAGTGGTAATGGTGACTTATTACATCTTAAGGGGGTTCTAGCTCAGTCCTAAGAAGAGCCTATAGGCTGTAAGTTATATTTGCTAAAGGCAGATATCTTCTACTATCCTGATATTAACATTATTGAAAGGTGGGTTGGTTGTGTATTGCCATATTCAGATCACCATTTAAAGAAATGTAGTTTATATTTTGAAGATATCTTTGGATCTTTTCATCCATAATAAATAAAGTATATTTATTTCTAAGGACCTATTTAAGGTTTCTACTTTGGAGTTCGGACTATATTTGTGTTGTCCTATTTTGTTTTTATTATATAAATCACAAGCTGATATGATCCTGTGTTTAGTAAAAAAACACGTTACACACCCGTATTAAGATAAGTTTCAAGGGACATATTTAAAATTATTTCTCACTCCTGCAGAAAGTGCTTTTTCGTGTTCCAAGTCTTACTGCCCATTCGGTATATCCACATATTTACACCAATGAATCAGGAATAAGTCAGGTAGAGTTATAAATGAAAGGTATCCACATTTGTTCATAGAAAGAGTTGGAAACTGTTTTTAAATAAACACCTTAGTACAGACGTCCTAGATTCTAACCCAGACATTTCAGTCACCAGCAAAAAAAGAAAAACCGAGACTGACATTTTTTCCACGCGTCCACCGATGAAGGTATCTGTATGCTCATCTTCCTCCCATTAACACCCTTAATTATGACCCGGACATCATTTTGGAATAAAAGTTATAACAAGTCCTGTGTCACTGAAACTTAAACTAATCAGTAAAACAAGAAAATAAAGTGCAAGAGGCTTATTAAATGACATCACAAACCAAGCAGCAATAAAAAATAAACAACATACATGACTACTAGCTGCGTTCCATTCTTTAATATTTATGTGTAGATAAAAACACTTACGTACACACGGTTTATCTTGAAAGGTAGTGAGTAAAATTCAATTTTTATAGAAATGGTATTTTAATAAACAAAACAATTATTTGTTTTCAGCCAAAATTGATGAAGTTTTATTACGTTATTAAAGGAGTGAAGAACGGTCTTGGGCACGAGAGCCCACTAGTTAGAGTATTGGCGTACTAAGCAAAAGGTCCTGAGTTCAATTCCCGTGTCTAGGTGTAATTTTTCAATTCAAGGAATATGTTTTATTAAAAATAAACCCTATTGGTAATAGCTATCAAATGACTTGATTTTTAAATTAGTAGTTTGTCTCGCTATCAGATAAGGTCATTCCTAGGAAAATGGGATTATATACTTACCTTGTGTGACTACCTTTCGTGGTGAACAAAGGATAAAGCCCGTTAGAGTAATACTCGTTTGTTAGAAACTTTGAAAAGTTAGAAGTTTGAGGCCGAAGCGATATTTGAATGAAGAGTGTTTTACGTGATGCATACAAATGTATGTTTATTTCTCCGAAAAAAACGACAAAAATACCTTAAGTAATTTGGTTCATAATTCTTATATAAATCGTGTGTCGTACGAGAAACATAATGTTTGGTTTTTATGAGGAACTCTCATTTAAAGGTATTTCATTGCTCTGAGATATTTGAAAAATGTGTTTCAAACTGTAATATAAGTAAAACGATTGTGTCCTACCACACATTTGTTGGTGGAGTTAAAACCCCTAATTAGTATTGTAACAGGAATAGAGCTGATCTTGTAGTTTTGTTTCGAAAGTGTTACCATGGAGATATTGTCTATTTGCATTTGATATGAGTTTTCTTATCGATTTTATTTAGGGGATTGTTGGTCTTAGATGCTAGTTAATGTGTTGATAAAAACCATTCTTTCTTACTTACTTACTTACTCCATGGCATTAGAAACTTGAAAGTTCATTGCCGCACTTAAAAAGTATGCCATCAATCCCTATCTTAATATATTATACTGGTTTTTAATCCTATGACAGGCTGATGTTAATATTACCCAACCTAACAAAACTAAACTTTCCATTCATAGATGCTTGTTATAAGATTATATTTTTCACCTAACTATAATAACTAAGAGTGCTTTAAATGCAAATTAACTAAATTAATTTAATTTTTAGTAAATAAATTATGACACATGTTTACATACTATATATATATATATATGATACCGAATATATATATATTCGGTATCAGTGCCTCCTGATTTCACCCATCAATGGTTTTGTTGGGGTTTGCGCCCTGGAAAAAGCCACGTATAATTGGCCTTGGTTGAAAACTGGTTTGGGTAAATAAATACCAACCTTATGCAATTTTTGAACTTGTGACTTACTAATTCATTGAGAACGCTAGTTTATCTAGGAGCTTCTTATGTATTAAAACAAAAGGGATGCCACGGTCTACTAGGGCCAAATCGATTGTTGGTATGAAACACACATTCTCTTGAGACGAACCTATTAAAATTGTCGCGTAGATTAGATTTGTATCCTATTTTGTCACTTCTTGGCGCGTTCCATTGCATAGGCCTTGATTAGTAATATACACACACACGTTACAACAATCAGACATTAGTGTAATTTAAAGGTTGTGTCATTTGAAACTCTGAAGTATTAGCTATCCTTTAATTAGAGTAGTAATTGGTTAGTGTGAATACATATCCAGGCTATGTAAATGTAAGCTTAAATTAAATAAGTTTGTTTATCGTTACGTGTAAAATTTTCATTGACACAAGACACACTTTTTGCTAACTAATATGAATACAAATCAACCAAACCCTAAACATGGGTCACTGTTTTATTAATCTGCAATTCCCCTTTGAATTTAAGACTAGAGTTTATATTCTAGGCTCTCCGTGCTTTTTAAATGCAAATAACATGTTAAATAATTAAAATGATTAAATAAATCACGTTTTTATTTATTTTAATTTTTTATCGGTTTTCAAGTTTGGAAAAATGTGCGCACCTCTTGAGTGTTTCCTTTTCAATTTCTCAAAATTTCAGCTTTCTAACTAATTGAGAAGTATTAAAAATTATCTGCGACAGATATACAAACTTATTTACAGAGACCATTATATTTTTATTAATATAGATTATATTAACATAAGAATTATTTTAATATTTCTAACTCACCTATTAGCAATCGGATTAATCATCATCTTTCAAACAATCTTGATTTTCTTGGTTATAGAAATAATAACTTCAACTTTTTGATTCTAATGTAGACCCTATTCTTGTTCTTGTATTTCTAGGTGGATTACTGTACTAGTACTATTTATTATGTAAGAATACTATTATCACCAAGAGTTAAAAAGGGTAACATAGCACACGCCAACATTCTTTAAAATAATTCGCAGCTCACCCGGTTTGGTGTAAACAGCTCTATAGCCCCCCGGTCATTTTACAGTATTTTGCATTGTTTAAAAGATGGATCATGTAAGTTTTTGTGTCCATGTCTTGCGGGCACCACTTTCTCTGTTCGTTTCCTGTGACTTAATAATAAAATGTAGCACCGGGTGGTACAATCATCACGAATACCCCATGGATACTAACATGACGTAGTTTTGTTGGGTGTACCTGCTGAGGAAACTGTTATTACACCCAAAGAATGACGATAACGTCATAATTGGTAAAGGAAGACTCGGGCTATAGTTCAGCAACTTGTTCCCTCTTCCGCATGAAAATAATAAATAGTTACCTTTCGTAATGTTTTTATACGATCAATTTATCTCCCCCGCCGTGATTTCTTCTATCAACCTGGGCTATCTATATATTTATATTAAATAAGTATAGCTGAGGAAGGTGGAAGTTAGAAGATGCGTACTTTCCTCTGGCTTGGGGAAAAGTGGTATATCCTTAGGAAAAACAGTTGATGAGGAGGTCGCAGTTTGAATCCCGACTGGCTGTACTAATCTTTATTTCCTCAGTGGATTTCAACCTATTCCCATGAAATTTATTATTATTATTATTAGCACCGCGTCTTACTACCCGTTCGGGTTATACGCACTTACGCTAATGTGTAATGGTAGGGTGATTGTGAGATGAAATGGAGGACCTACAGTTTAACGTGGAATCCGAACCACGGTGGAGGCCTGGCATTCCCCACATTCAGAAGATGTCTTGTCATAGGTGAAGGAAGGGTTTGGTAATCATATAAATCTTTGCCGGGACCGAGGATTGAACCCTTGCTGCCAGCCCAAAAGTCTGACACCTTACTCCTAGACCGCCAGGTCACCTATTCCCATGAAACATTTTGTGGGTACACTTTTCATCAATCATACCTTCCTCACCCTTAGACCAGTGGTGTAAATACCCGGATAGATGGACACAGAGCATGCAAATATAAAATAAAATGTAATCAAGAAGAAATCCCACATCAGCGGGCACGTGGAATTAATGTCAGGCGTATCTAGTCTGATTTGATGGTGAGAAGAAGGTTGGGGTTCAAATTTCCACCGGGTTTGTCAAGGGTGGTCTCCCTAAATTAATTCTCACTCTTCCTTTGTACATATTTGGATGCCTTTATTATAATTTCTACATCCTGATGGCCAACCCTATTAACGTGATTGAAATGAATATACCCACCAGTCGATACTAAAAAGACTTGCTTCGGTGACCGCATGGTCTAATCGTAATAGACTAGATTGCCGATGGCAGGAAAATTGGGGTTAGAATCCCGGCTGGGTGTACTAAGGGTGTTTTTTCTTAAATAGTTTTCCACTCTCCCTTCACGCAAATGGGGTACACTTTCTATAAATTCAACCTTCTTCATCCCTAGCTCACTTTCGTAACTAGCACGTATGCGTATAGCCTAAACAGATAGTTGGAAGCGGTGCTAAAAAAAAAAAGTAAGATGGGGAGCCCCTCTCTCAATTTTCATCAAGATCCATCACAATATTTAGAGGAACTATGGTGGTAGCATGATGAACCTTAAGGGAACCAGCTACTTGAGGGGAAGTATCTTCCATTAAAATATTTCTTATGAGATTTGCTAACTCCGACTTCTGAAGCTTCAAAAACACCAAAACAATCCTTAATTTATCTTAGAAATATAACACTATTTACAAAATTTTAGTTGAAATTCTGCCCCCCTGCCCCCCGTTTCCCCCAAATTGGAATTTCTGGACGTCTGCAGAGCTCCGTCAGGTGGTCGGCCCCTTTATAATAGCTCATTGGCTAGCTGCTATCGGCATACGAAGCCAAAACTATCAGATTTGATTTCTATGTCTAAGTCCATAATATACAAAACACATAATTACGTACCTATCGACAATTTATTTTAGACAAGAGATACATTACATTCCACTACACCCAGAAGAAGAAGAATACGGAGGAAGTCTTTAAATAGAAACTGTCCGACGCATAAATCGACGAGACTTAAGGGCACGTACTCGCGTAATGGCGTTGAAGTAGTTTGTATTAAGCTGCACGTTTCCGCACGTACACCGGTAATTGGTATCTCTTTCTTTCTTTATACTTCTGTCGCTACCTAGGCCAATTTAACTGTGATTGAATCGACCACTGACCGAGAGGTCAAAAGAAGATAACAAGTATACATCTTAGCTTCTATTTTCTCTGTGAGTGATAAGAGAAAATTTAGCATCAATGGGCACGTGAACAAAATATCAGACTCATCTTGGCTGGTTTTCTGGTGACGAGGAGGTCTGGGTTCAAATCCCAACCAAGTGTACTGAGAATTATTTTTTCTTGACCAGCTTCAGTGGCCACAGGGTCTGACACGCAACTCTCGCAGTGGACTAGAATGATGATGGTGAAATTGAGGTTCTAATCTCAGCTAGGTGTACTGAGGATGGTTTTGTCAAAATGTTTTTCCACTCTCCCTCAACACAAATGCGGGTACACTTCCTATAAATATAGCCTGCTTAATTCTTAAATACCATTAGTGTAATTAGTACATAAGCTTATAAGCCGAACTGGTAGTAAGACACGGTGCTAAAAAAAATTCTTATAAATGATTTCCCAAGCTACCTCCACTCAAATTCAGGTACATTTCCTCTAAAATATACCTTCCCCATCCTTGATCCGTTAGAATAAATAATTGTATATAACTCGCAGTGCTATTTTCTAAACTATTCATACACCACGCACCCATCAAGACTATTTGCAATTTTAACACTAATGTGGTAGGGATGAGTAAGGTATAGTTTAGATCAAGTGTACCAGCATTTATGTGGAAAGAGATTGTAAAAATTTTCCTTAGTACACCCAGTCGGGATTCCATCACCGGTGAGCTTGACTAGACGAGATTGACGTTTAGTCTTAATTACTATCACTTGATTATATAACTACCACAAGAACGCAGCTGAGAGGTTTCAGAATAGAATCAGCGAGCCAGGATGGTATTTTGGATGTGAGCAAAGCGAGCTCTTGCAGCATCAATCACACAAACAAATAGCCAATCCCTCATTCGACATAAACTGCTTATTATTCGTATACTGGGAGTTAGGTTAGGGTGACTCACGAGGCTATTTTTATAAATACGGCAAACTGTCAGCATTGGATAGCCAAAATAAACTTAAACATTTATCACCATTTTAATCTCATCAATTTCTGTTTTGTTTTTTTGCATTTTTATAAAGTAGTTATGACCCAGTCTCCGGATTACTAAAGAGTAGCTATAAACTTAAGACCTCCAAACCCGAAACACTCTGTGACCCCTATGTTGAATGTCCCTAGTATGGGAGATTTTTCTAATTAAGTGGCTCGTAGCCTTTTAGAGCTCACGCACCATTTTAATTTCTATCAAATTCACAAGCACCCACCTTATCCACCCACCCCTTATTTATCAAGTTTATATGCACACATATTACTATTCAAGCCATTCTCTATTATACAATACTGGTAATATTACTAATGATTGTAATAATAATAATAATAATAATAATAGCCAATACATCAATTAAAATCTGAGACAGGTTAGATTAAAATATATTAATATTTTTTAGTGTTCTCGTTCTCTCATGTGTAGGCCTATCCTTAAACCATCCTATGCCCCCAGGAGGGGCGGACCTCCAGTCTGGTAAACACTTATAGTAATCCTATGGTGACCTGACTATAGACATATTTCTATAGTATTATTATTTTCCTAAGGTTTTTTAGTACTGCATCTTACTACCCATTCGGGTTATACGCTTATATGCTAATTACGCTGATAGTTCTAGGGATGAGGAAGGCTATAGTTAGAGGAAGTGTACCCACATTTGCGTGGAATGAGAGTGGATAACCATTTTGGAAATACCAACCTCAGAATACTCGATTGAGATTCGAACCTCGATCGTAACTGACAGTCTAGTCTACTGCGAGAGTAACGCGTTAGAACCAAGCGGCCACCCAAACGGGTAGTAGGTGTTCACTTTCTAAAATATTCCAAAATGTAATTGGAATTGCATCAACTCTCTTCCTTAAAGACGTGAAAGTAGATTCCTATCTGAGTTTGTTGAAGAATCTTGGCAGCCATATAGGACTTGAGCCTCTTGCGACCTTTGACAAAGCCGACACTTTCAAATACGGTGTACCACGGGAAGTCCTATCATGTGTGCCGGAAAGTGATTAATTATTATTTTCCTCAATATTAGTCATTTATTAAAGCTGTGCTCGTTTTTGTGTGTGGATATAATTGATGAAATCTTCTTAGCTAATCAGTAACCTGCTTCGGTGACCGCATGGTCTAAGGAGTTACTCTTGCAATGTACTTACTAGATTGTTGATGACAGGGATATATGGGTTCAAATCCCAGTCGGGTGTATGGCGAGTGGTATTTCCAAAAGGGTTTTACACTCTCCCTCCACGCAAATTCGAGTACACTTTTTCTAAATTCAGCCTTTCTCATCTTTAACTCATTAGCGTAATGATTACATATGAGTATAACCTGAACAGGTAGTAATACAGGGTGCTAAAAAACTAAGCTAATCATTAAACAAAACATATATCAATAATGAAACGCTATGCTGGTGAGTAACTTATCTCATCTACCAACAGTTTAACCAGAGAATTAGATACTCGATTACGGTTGTAGTAGAAATCTTATCCAATTGAGGGTTTCTTCGGCTTTAACTGACAACTGAGAAATCTGGGTCGGTGAAATATATTGTTAGTCTTAAAATTACTATTTAAAATTTTAATATATTTAAAAAAATTAATAAAATATTTGGAATTGTTTGAAGTTCATTGTTTTTAATGAATACACCAGGCTATAACATCACGATGGGACGCTTGGTTCAAGCTGTATTTTTTTTAGCACCACGTCTTAATAACTTTCTAGGTTATACGATTATGTACTAATTATTATACTAATGGTTTTAGGGATTAGGGAGGTTATTTAGAGGAAGTGTACTCGAATTTGGGTAGAGGAAGCGTGGAAAACTATTTTGGAAAAAACCACCTTCAGTACACCTGAGATTTGCTAACGCCTTTTTGCGTGATACGTGGGTAACATTTAGGAAGGAAGCATTTTAAAAATAATCTAATTACATTTGCGTGAAAGTAGAGTGTGAAGCCATTTAGGAAAAAACACCCTCAGTAGACCAGACCATGATTCTAATTCCAATATACCCATCATCAGTGAGCCAGTCTAGCACAATAATGACGCCTTATACTGTTAGGCCACTGAAATGGGTCCCTCCTCTGTTAGTGTAATCATAGGGATCACCCCGAAGCACAAAAATGAAATTAAATGAAGGGATAACTATCAGATGAAAGGTGTAGTACAAATAAGAATGAGTGAAGTTGAAGTTAAGAAGTCACTCACTACCTTGGACACCGCCCTGTTTAATGTCATGAAGACAATGCATTGGCTGTGTGTCTTACATCTCATTATCATATTTTATTACACTCTCTAGTTAAACTATAAATGCTAGCCACAAAAAAACAAAAGTTTGAATTTTGTAAAAGTTTATTCGAACCAACATTTTACTATAGTAATATTCGATGTCTTACTCCAAATCCAAGTTCGTGGTACAACCAGCTATTGAGCTATGTCCCATGTTCGATTCTCATGGCGGCAAAAACATTGGTGATATTGGGTCGGTCTTTTTTCAGAGTGATGAATTAGCCATCAGAGGAAAGGGGGGAAGTTGTAAAGGGTGGAAGTTATATCTGTTAAGAGTGATTTTTGTTGGGATATTTTAACATCAGGGCTATTTTATGGTTTGGACCGGGAGGTAGGGATGAGAAATGTGATTTGAGGAAAGGCACTATCACTAGCTTACATAGGGTATTAAAAAACAACAAAAAAATGTGGGAAGTCATCTCCAGCTCACAACGCCGAGATTAGAACCTAAACCTCTCCTCACCAGTCAATCCATTATACTGCTGTCCTAGAGTTAAGTTTATTCGTAGGTTGTGTAATGAAATACACATTTAATTTAGAAAGGTTCGACACCTTAGCTCAGTCAGTAGCGTATATGTCTACTAAGCTAAGGGTTCCGGGTTTGATTACTGGAATTACAAAAAAAATAATTGGTTAAATGTGGATTTTATCTTTTACAATGATAAATTAATGGCCAGGGGCTGGATGATGTGTCTGTTCTAGATTAACTGTAATTCACGTGATAAGATATGTATTGATATACTCAGTCGGTTCAAAATGTGTACGTTAAATACTCCAAATAAATTGAAAAATAAAAGAGTTTAGAAAGTACAGTTAAATAACCCTTAAAAAAAGAGAGATTCGAAGGCGTAATGAGGGGAGTAACCAGTTTATAATGTTTAAATCAGGGAGGTGTCCGAATACCATTGTGACATCACACATTTGTATGCTAATCTTAACGCGTCTCGTGTAAGATATTCCTCTCCATGAATGCTATTTATTTAGCTCTAAGTTTAGCACAAAGGTTAATTAATGACTTTTTAATTCATGGTATTTAGCGTACGCTTTCTAAGATAGCCTATTGTATCAGCAAACGCCCTACCAACTAACTTAATTCTATAACAGATACAACATAAACCTTAGCTCTGTGGGTAGGTAAGTTTTGTCGACTGAGCTATATTCGTTCAATCAATTGTTTTAAGGTGTAAGGGGAGTAATGTAACGTAAAGAAAATTGCCCACATTAGTGTGGAGAGAGGATGTGGAAACACATATGAAAATCTTCTTCAGCAGCCTTAGCCGGAATTTAGGTTCCAACTCTCTCCCTCTAGATTAACCAAGTACCTACATGGACAGTTTAATGCCTTAAACTGTTTGACCATCGCTGCAAGCAATCCAGTTATACAAGGTTCAATCAGAAACAATAAAGACTACAGCAGTAAGTTCAACTTCGTTTTAATTATGACTCACATCAGCCGGCACGTGGACTAAGAAGTCAGTCTCATATACTCTGATTTACCAGACTAGGGTATATAAACTGTTTTTAATCTAATACTTTCCTAGTTCCCCTTTACGACAAATGCGGATACATCTCCACTAAATTCTATCTATTTAATATCTATCCCATTAGTGTAAAAATGTGAAAAACCCGGATGGGTAATAACTACTAATTGGTGGTGTATATGAAACGAGGTTTTTAAACGCAGTCGTTATAAAACAAACCACATCGGTGGACACGTGGACAATAGCTGGTGTCGGGATCTCAGGGTTCGAAACCCCACTAGGTGTGCTGAGGTTGAATTTTCTTAAAAGGTTTCCTTATCTCCTCCCAAAAGTTCCATCTTTTCATCCCTTCCCGAGTAATGTATGTAAATAACATTCGTAATGCCTGGACGGGTAATAAGACGCAATGAAAAAAAGAGTAAGTAAAATAATTGCTGTTAGTTGTTACTGGCACTGAAGATGTTGGACTAAACCATGGTAATATCATTCTCATCTTTCCAAGACTCCGTAACCATCTCACACTCGGCGCGGGTCACGCGGAAGCACCTCTATTGAGGCCATGAAGAAGTTGACCTCCGTCCCGATTGAAGATTCTTCATTGGCACGTGAGAGTATATATTAAGATATGACCCCACTAGCCCTGTGTCACTAGCAGGTGATCCTAACATCCCCGAGAGAACTTTCCCCGGCCAGGTACGTGTATGTACCGTATATTTCCTCTATCTATCTATTTTGCCGATCAAATTAAATTCCTCAGAGAATTATTATAATGAGATGGGTACGAGGCGAGAAGATGAGACCAGTTACGTAAGCTACTCGACTGCGTATGAGATTGGAATTGGAAGGAAATACGTCTGGAGACGTACACTGCGTTCAGTTAAAATATAG
>CABFOV010000260.1:84954-96602 GCA_902141375.1 Timema poppense
CCCCCCCCCCACGAGAGAAAGAGAACAGCGAGGTTGGTTGCATGGTAATTCTATCCAGATAAAGCTTAACTCTCACGTTCGCTAAAAATAGCAGAATATAAATAATAGACCATCTCACGGTCGATTAAACCATAAATCAGTTACAAGATCACACTTGCACCAGAAAACCTATCGAAATTTGCTTTTCTGCATTCTTAATTTTACAACAGTAAGAATGGAGTAATCATTTTAATAGTTTTTTAATTTTTAAATAATTATTTTTCAATTTTGTTGTATTTTTTTAATTTTACTGTCTTTTAAAATAGAATGCAATAAACTTCATTACGATGCGACGATTGTTCAAGATGTATAATCTACACACATTCACACATTCTAATTTTCATATGGTCTAATGGTCAGAGCTCCTGGTTACATAACCAGAGGTACCGGGCTAGATCCCCAACGCTTCCAGAATGTATCTGAAGAGGTGTGTCTGGAACATGGTCAAACTCAGCCTCGTTAGAACAATTGAGGAACTATTTGAATGAAAAAGTAACAACTCCAGCCTATAAAACTGAGACTAACGGCTGGAAGGTTCGTTGTGCTGACCACATGACACCCTTTATCCGCAAATTTTGGTACTATCGTCGCTAACGGCTGCGGCCGCTCGGCCCGATTACAAGCTCACGCCATGGAATGTTAAGCCTTATAATATAATTATTTGTGAGAGCCAATCAACGTTCACAACTAAAATGGTGTGTTCAGTGCGCATGCGCTGTCAATCACCGCGTCGAGTTTGTTGAAGTGATTTGAAACAGCATTCGATGGAACTCGCGTGTGTTTATCTGTGTTAAGTATAATTATATAAAACATATTTATGATATCTATAAAGGTTACTAAATCTACTTTAATATTTCATACGTCAAGTTATATGATCTGCAGCTGATATTTTTATTATAAATTATTAGTGCCTATGAAAAGACGTGCAGCGATTCATACACTCGCAGAAATATGTATTGACCCATAATGCTTTGCAATGCAAACTAGAAATAGCTTGTTTTCAACATATTTTAGGAAGTAAATATATATTTTAGATTATTTATTATCACTGAAGGTGTTTCCCAATTAGTGTTTGATCTTTGCGACACAACCTTCTTTTAGCATCGCGTATTACTACCCGTTCAGGTTTTACGTATATGTACTAATTACACTGATGAACTACATATGAGGAAAGTTGTATCTATAGGAAATATACCCGCATTTGTTTGGAGGGAAAGTAGAAAACCATTTAGGAAAAAAAACCATATTCAATACACTTGACCGGGATTAAAATCACAATATCCCTGTCATTGGCAGTCAAGTCTCTTGTGAAAGTGACGCCTTAGACCATGTGACCCCCGAGACAGCTGACACAACTCAGCACAGATAAACACAAACGCGTTCCATTGACTGTTGTTTAGAATCGCTTCAACAAACTAGACGTGGTGATTTACAGCGCATGCGCACTGAACAGACTACTTTATTGTGAACGTCGATTGACTTTCACAATCAGATCATTTTGGTGCACAGATTACACAGATGAAACATTTTAAATCGTTCCAAACAGACAGAGAGGATAGCGCTGAACTATTGTGATAACCTTAGAGCGCGTCACATGACCACTTTTCTGTCCTTCTCTTATTTATCACCGATCGTGATAATCCAAAATAACATTCGAGAGGAGACATAATCCGTTGTGACGGCTTTTATTAAAAT
This sequence comes from Timema poppense, assembly GCA_902141375.1. Classification (NCBI taxonomy): domain Eukaryota; kingdom Metazoa; phylum Arthropoda; class Insecta; order Phasmatodea; family Timematidae; genus Timema; species Timema poppense. Next base: position 86,689 of record CABFOV010000260.1, read on the forward strand.
GTTATAAAAAATATTGTTTATTTAGTTGAAAAAAAAAATCATTTTTAAGTGGTTAGGTGGTTTAATCAAGCTATGACGAATAGAGACCCTGGATCTTGTACGACTATACAAACTAGAACGATCTCATCTTTAAACTATCATTAGGTGTGGAAGTAGATTGAGTGATTAACAGAGCATTCAGATTGCCTTAAATTATTAACATAACTAGTAGTTGCACGAGTAGTTTAAACTGTCTCACTGATAAGTCATGTACCATGGATTTATTACCACAGCTTGTAGGTGCATTTGCAGGTTAAGTTTCTCTGTAGATCATGTATGAAATTATGTTAGAGCTGCGGAGTAGATGTTAACTATTAAGGGATCTAGATATGTTTTAACAGACTGTAATCGGAAACGTGGAGAGGGGCGCCTAGTAACAGTAAGTAAATCTTTTATGAAGATATTATAAATACGCGTAACCACCACAGTTTACTTTCTAATAATAAAAACAAGTGTTCAAGATAATATAACACTCCAATTTCATGCATTTACAGCTCATTCTTTCATGTCAAAATGAAGAGAAAACCATTTAATAATAAATGAATTTAAGGAAGGGGAGGAGAAACCATTTTATTATGCATATTACGGCTGGTAACTCCAAATTACAAATATAGAAAGGAGTATTACCATACTTTAACTTTCACATGTTTATTATACGTGTTCCGTGTCTTATTGCCCGTCCGGTCTTAGCTACATATTTACATTAATGGAACAGGGAGGAGGAATAACGCTTTTAGAGGAGGTATCCTCCCATCTGCGTGGAAGGAGAGTGGTAAACCACCAGGAAATAATCCTCTCACTTCAGCCATTCCAACCCCATCATTGGCATACCATTAAGTTCAAATAAATTATCAATTATACGACACATTACTGAACATACTTTCTTATATACTTTGTAAACGGCCCCGTGGTGTAGTGGTCAATGCACCTGGCTACATGGCTAGGCGTTTCGGGTTCGATTCCCGGCTAATATGTTGGGTAATTTTACCTTAGATTGAATGATCCAAACAGTCACAAGAGTTTGGATAGTTAGGTTAAGACTCCCATTGACTATACAACATCATATTAACTATCATCACATCATCTTAGTGCGGGTACGCTGGTAGTATACTCTGGGCAATGTTTTGTGCCACCAACGTGGCTGATAGTCTACACATAAAGAGACCTAATATGGATATCATGTTCTTCTCGCTCATATATGCTATACGATAAAAAATAAATAAACTGTGTTAGAGTTTGGAACAAAATTTTCAAATATTGGATGTCAGTAAAATACCCTTAAATAGGTTTCGCTTGCCCAGTGGCTACGTTACTGCTAACCATCAACGATGATGAGCAAAACACCAAAGAGATGGGGTCAAACTAAGGTGGGAAGTACTGAAAACAAAGTACGTTCTCTTTTTTCACATTCCTCAACAGGATCGTGAGTGATCACAAGGTCGTCGAAAAAAGAGGAGGTATTGTTGCCCAATGTTCCATTCCCAGGATCATTGTACTCGTACACACGGGAAATGTTTCTATACTTATTTAAGTACTGAATTCCGTAGAAGTCACTGTGAATAATATATACTATCATGGCGACTATTATAAAAATAAGTAGGTGTCGTGGAAACTTGTGTGTAATTTGTGACCACAACAAGCCCTAGTTTTTATCTACTCTTAAGAACAGATGCATGCGCAGAAGATAACCAGTGGGTCCAAACTTTAGAAAATGGAATAGTGATTTTCTTGTCTTTCAAACAAGAGTAAAATGACTTATCTTGGTTATGAAATAGTTTTTAAAAGAAAAGTAGTTTTATTTAAACGTTTTTTAAACATATAATCATAATTTAAAAAATAAAACAAATAGTCTAAAAATATACATTAAACTATTAACATTTAAATATTCAAACCATTTTCTAAAATACATTTTATTTTTTCTCCGTAACATAAATTATTCACAAGATAAGGTTGAAGACAATTACCTCGTGAATGAACGTTTGGTATATGTTTCACAGTAGCTAATAATCTTGATATTTCTTGATGGTGACCATCATTATTTAAATATAAGTTGTTGGACTGAATTAGATACTTACTTATACATCGCCCGTGTGTATGGGGCTAAGAATACTAATATGGTGATACCTTTCTAACCTCTACCTGATTAAAGTAAATATGCAGATGGTCCGAGTGGATAGTAAGACATGGTGGACAGACACACACACACACACACACACACACACAGATAATACTTTCAATATGTGTTTTAACATACCACTGTTCGTTTTCAAAGGCGACAACGTAATGTCAAACTTGTCAGGGCACATTCAGGAAGGAATCTATTTAATTTAAACAGTGAACGTCTTACACATATCTCTCAAACGGGGTTCCCTTAAATAAGAGGACATTTCATGTAGAAAAGGAAGTACTGGGAATAAATATTTAACCATTTATCTTTTACCTAAATTGGTAAACAATATCAAACTTTCGCCACACCAAACCTTTCATGTGTATGTTTATGTTGGATTTTAGATTATAATTTTGTCACATTGTAGATCAAGGCTCTTTTATTTTCCTATAAAATAGGCAACACTACATGATGTTTGTGGAAGTCCATCAAGCACTATTTTAAGTCAGTGTTTTCCAACTTGTAGATGGCTGCACTTACTCTCAGTAGTACATGAAGCATTTCAAGGGGTACGTGAAGAACCACCTAATTTTATTAATGATAAAATATGTTTTTATAAATTAAGTCAGATGAAAAAACTAACGCAGATTTTGAAGTGATGTGGACTTTTATAAGCATTTTGTTTTCGCTTTGTTACTGCTCTATTTAGCTCACCACTAAAACTCCATTACAATTTAAAGAAACCATTTTTACTTTTAAAAATAACAGGTTGATTCAAATAAAAATATTTATTCAAAAAACTCATGATGGCATTTTATCATGAATTTATTTGATTAGTAAAAATGTGTATTGTTATATATTTAATATTTCATAATACATTTTTGGGAGATTAATATACTTTTTTTAGGCAGTAAAATTTTAAGATCCTGCCAACCAAAAAATACAATTTATATGCTAGTATTGAAAGTAATAATGGTTTATTAAGTGTTATTTGTAGGCCTATATTAGGTTGATGGGCTTAATAAATATATCTTCAGCGCACGATGCCAACTGATGATCCGATTTGGCCCTTGGAATGAAAAACGTAAACCACACTGGGTTAGGCCGTGGCCACGAAAGGAGTACGCAACTATCGAAAGTTTGGGAAATTCTGCTTTGAGCCATCATACACAGCAGATGAGCTCTAAAGAGGCACCCCATAGATAGCTGGTTAAAGTTGTCGACCATAGGTCCAAGATACTCTGGTTCAATTTCGGGTGTTGACGAGGATATTTACTATTTGTATACGAGTTGGACCTGCTTTCTGGTGAGTATAATATCTTGACACTTGGGTCTTTCACTCACGGGACTACTAAACTGTGATTCTACTGGTTTGTGATTGAAGTCACAAATTGTTCTGTAACTGGTTGGTACTTATGTTTAGCATACGGTGCTACGCAAATGTGGCGGGATTTCAATCAGTTTCGTAATATCAAGCTGCAAGCATCTTTTTCGGGCTTTCAAAATATCTAATATTTATTAATATAATGTCTAGTGACTCGAGTTTATATCTATATTGAATATGTAGCCAAAGAAGATTTTGATTTCATAAATACAATGAAAATAATATAAAATGCAGTCTATTATTATTATGTTTATTATTATTGCTATTATTATTAATAGGATGGTTGACCCACCTCAGTGGCGAAGTTAGATAACGTGCCAGCTTCATATTGAGCTAGACTGTTGAGGAAGGGGAGATCGAGGTTCGAATCTCGGTCGGATGAAGTGGTGGTGGTGGTTTTTCCTAAAGGGTTTTCCACTCTCTGCCACACAAATGCGGGTTCACTTCCTCTAAATTCAACCTTGACCATTCCTAATCCATTAGCGTAATTAGTACCTCAGCGTATAACCCCAACGGGTAGTAAGACGCGGTGCTAGATAAATACATAAGTAAATAATTATGATGGTTAAAGAGCATGCGGCTTGCTGTCTGATAAAATTAATGGTTATTTAATCATCTTTTTGATATACTAGATATGGCTATTCGTATGAAGATCCGACTATAGATAGGCCTATAAAATTTCCTCATCGGTGGGCATGCGGACTAAGCAACAAGCTCATCTAGTCTGGTTTGCTGGTGACGGAGAGGTTTCAAGTGCGGCGCTACACTAAGTTCATGACGACACCTACCTAAACCAGAATGGAATGGGCCAGTTTCCTATGCGAGAACGGCCCATTCCATTCGAGTTTAGGTAGGTGTCGTCTTGTATTTAGTGTAGCACCGCACTTGAGGCGTACTAAATTTGACTATGAAACTGGCCCTAAGGATATAATACTTTAAGGGTAGGTTTTTTTCCTAAACTGTTTCCCATTTTCGTGTATCACTCACATGCTTATATATTTCCTTTAGTATTTACCTTTCATATCCATACACAACTATCATGTTTTTGTGCTCACTGCGCCTTGCTACCCGTTTAAGCTACCCACATTTTTATCGTGATTTAATACATTTAGCCTGAATGGGTAGTAAGACATAATGTAATAAACCATAACTTCCTTCTCATGAAGTCCATTGAAGTGACGATGTTATTGTTAGGTGGATGTTACGGTGACTGGTCGCTATGGCGGAGGTTCGGGGAGGTTAATGGTCAAGGTTGCACACGCCGTCCTATTTAGGACGAGGCGTACCCACGAAGACGCCTTGACAAGAGAAAGAGGCTCTGCGCAATGTCCTGGATCGTCACGTGATGACGCCCAACATTCCCTTGTTCATCTTTTGACATTTAAATGGGACCTATTCCTGAAGAGTTATCTAACCATCTGGGGTGTGGTTCGACGGGAGAGGGGAGATTCGGTGGCACAACCACATATCTGTGTTGACCTTGGACATGGTCCGGAGCGTCTATATTCAGGGTTTTTAGTCACTGACTGACCTATAAACAACTTCTGGGAGTTTTATAGTTGGTGCTTACATCAATTTACTTATAAAACTACACGAAGGTACAATTTGTGGCCTAAGTTGACATTATTTGAGTTTCAAATAATGTGGTGGCTTGAAAGCTAAATAGCATGGTAAGCATCAACTTAAAGTAAATTATTATCCTCTTAACTTATTGTCCGGCATTAAAGTCATTCAAAGGTGAGGAAAGTCATACATCATTTCACTCACCTAATATAATGATTTATGGATAGTTTTCAAATTGTGTTTGTTCTAAATCAAAAAAGGAAATAAAAAATACAAAAACTATAATTAATTAGTTTAGATAACTTTCTTTTATTGTATGTAATCTAGAAATCGTGACAAAGATAATCACGAAAGTGATATTATTTGCTTAGAAAAGATTTTTTTTTTTGCTTCAGTTTTACGGTCTTAAAACGTATTACATCACTGTAGTGGAGTCATCGCATGAATGAATATTCAAATTAAATCCACGCTTCATCTAACTCAAACGACACCAATTTTTAATGATTCATATTTAGTTAACAAAGACTTTCTTTGACCATAGATGTTGAAAAGTAGTGTTTGAAACTTTGTTCGAAAATAGAACGTCTTTGTTTAGTGTTAAGTGATACTAATATAGTAAAATGACAACGGATTTATCCTCTACGTTTGTGAGCTAGATTCGTTGTATATTTGATAGTTGAAATCTCCTTCACAGTGCTAACTTTTATATAAATAAATTAATTAGTGAAGTAAATGAATAGTCTAAACGGGTAGTAAGACGTGGTGCTAAAAAAATTAATTAGTGGTGCGTGAAGGTCACTTTTTAAATATTAACTTAGGTTGAAACGAAGCTTTAAGCTTTTAGCTTTAAGCTAAGTCAAAGCAGAATTTTAAGATAAGGTTTTTGAGATTAAACTTGATGCTCGTTTTTACGGCGTGTACATTTACCTTCTCAGTCATTTGGAATAATAAAGTAAATACTAAAGAAACTTTAAAACCTTCTGTATCAAAAATTCACTTGTAAATTCGTCATAGATAATTATAATGAAATAGAATATCGAGGATCCGACATCTTAGTTCAGTCGGTAGCGTGTCTGTCATCTAAGCTAATGGTATAGGACTATTATAAGGTATATGAAGTAAGGACAGGCCTAGAAAACCGGTACTTAAAAATATATGACTTGGAAAAAAAAACTGACCCAGGTCATAGGCTGGAAACAGTAATTGATATAGTAAAAATATAAAGGACTAAATACTGTATACGTGTGTTATAAATTGAATGCAAGCAAGGAAGATAGCACACCTAAAAATATTTGCACATGGTATTTTCTTTGATTCATACCTGTGACCGCCAGTTGTCACAACTAAGCAGGCATTTTTTCTTCTATTGAACAAAATCATTTTGGTGACATTGAGTATTATTATTATTATTATTATTATTAGCACCGCGTCTTACTACCCGTTCGGTTTATACGCACTTACGCTAATGTGTAATGGTAGGGTGATTGTGAGATGAAATGAAGGACCTACAGTTTAACGTGGAATCCGAACCACGGTGGAGGCCTGGCATTCCCCACATTCACAAGATGTCTCGTCAGAGGTGAAGGAAGAGTTTGGTAATCAGATAGATCTGTGCCGGGACCGAGGATTGAACCCCGGCCGCCAGCATAGAAGTCTGACACCTTACCCCTAGACCGCCAGGTCACCTTGAGTATATTAAAATATATTCTTTTTCTTACCTATCTGCTGTTTATGTTATAGGGGTAATTGAATCACTTGTCGGTGTTCAAATATCATTTAGTTGCTGTTATAAAAATGATTGAAAAGTGTCATATTTAATGGGATGTTTAATATAAAATTTTGAAGTTTATTATTCCTTCAAAATGTTTCTAAGATGCGTAGGTTATTATGGGTGTCTAAGTCGAAACGAAGGAAATTTTACCTTTGAGTTCAACATTTTGGTGCTTCACACAACCTTAGTAAATAATATTAAAGATTTTTGTTTATACTATTCACAATTCTATTTCTCATCAGGGCTATAAATAACAAACATTTACTTTCCTTTATAGATTACTAATTTAATAGACACCCCCATTCATTTTTACATGTAATTATAAAAAGAGGATATGGTCCGTGACAGCAACCTGTGACTCACAAAGCAAAGATAGCTTAGCTCTCTAATTCTAAGTGACGCTTCTGTCAGATATTAAAAGCAGAGACGGGGAAACAGCAGTAAGTCGATACGGTCCACATTTTTAGTTTATCCGATTGGGATTGAGCCCCAGATACGCTTCCACGTCAATCCGGCTGATTATACGTGAGATCATTGCACACAAATCGATAGTTTGTTCCACAAATACATTTATTTCATTTTATTTATTACATAAAACATTCAAAAATTGTTGTTTGATATTAAAATCTCTGAAAAAATGGCTTATGTATAGTATTTAAGAAACCCTTCGATTAGTTATACTACAATTTAAGTCAGACCTACTTTGGTGGCTGCATGGTCCAAGGTGCCATTATCGTGGACTGCCGATGACAAAGAGATTGGGGTTCGAATCTCAACTGGGTGTAATGAAGGTGGTTTTTACCGAATTGTTTTCCACTATATCTCTTTTTTCCACGCAAATGCAGGTACACTTCCTATAAATTCAACCCTTCTCATCCCAAACTCATTAGCGTAGTTAGTAGTCTACGTATACGTATAACGTGAACAGGTAGTAAGACGTGGTGCTAGAAAAAAAAATTGAAGTTAAATACAAAGCTAAAATTAAATCATAGGTACATTTATAAAATATTTCCTACTTCTTCTCAAAGGCATGTAACTAACGAAAATGTACTGTAGGTTGGTCCTGTTTGCCTAGAGCAGAGCATGCTTACGAAATAAGAATCTAATTACAACAGAGACTAATAACAAACTTAAAGAATTGGTGTTTTTTTTTCCTTTAAGTCAATGAACTCACTATGCCATCACAAAATAATGATCTGTTTCACAAAACAAGTGAAAGGAAACCTTATGATGTTAACACACACACACACACAGTTGTATTACCGGCCGGACACAAAGCAAACCTTGAGCTGTTGGAAGTTTCGGCAATTAAGAGACAACCTTCAGAGCTGGTTATGACCATACAGTAGCCTAAGTTAGTCATAACAAATATGGCCTCCAATATGTCTTACGAAAAGAGAAGTACCCAAGTGAGGAAATTTGACGTAGTTCCTGCAAGATAATAAACAGACTGTATTGTGTGCATCCTGAAAGGAGCGTGATTGTAATAATATAATTATACTTTAAGGATGGATGGAAAATACACTTCAAGGTTTATTTGTTCAATCTCCAACCACACAAAATAAGATACCCCATACACAAACGTATTTATGTTGCTGGGAATTGAACGAATAGCTGTATTTAGTATTAGGATAGTCCTCCATAATTTTGTACAAGACAAAAAGTCACCTGCTCCGGTGGCCACTTGGACAACCACTTAGTTTCGTATCTTCTAGTTTTCTTCTTGTTATCAGTGTCTTCTGACCCATTCAGGTTATCCTCATGTTTACCCTATGAGATAGGGATAGGTAAGGTAGAATTTAGAGTAAACGCACCCACATTGCGGAGAAAGAGGGGAAAACCATTTTGTAGAATAAACCCTAAGAGCATCTGGCCGGGATTGGAATCCCAATCTTACCGCCAGCATTAATTTAACCTATTTCTTTAGTGACGTCTCAGACTAAGCGACCACTAATTTGCTGGTGACTAGGATTTAGGGGTTTAAATAGAGGTTTGGCGCGTTTAGATGGTTTTTCCTAAATAGTTACCACCTATCCCTCTACGCAAATGCAAATACGTTTCCTATAAAATTGTAGCTTTAAGCCCTACCTCATTAGTGTAAATGGGGGATATTTTGGTAAGGGGAGATTTGGGGCGTATGAAACCAAACGCTTGATAGAGATACTATCATGGCTATAAACCACTTAGGTGGCCGCATGGTCTAAGGTGCTACTCTCACAATATACTAAACTGCCAATGACGGGAAGATCGTGGTTCGATCTCGGTCGGGTGTACTGATGGTGGTTTTGCCTAAGTGGTTTAACATTCTCTCTCCAAGCAAATGCTGGTAAACTTAATCTGAATTCAACCTTCCCCATCCCTAGCTTACTAACGTAATCAGTACACAACGTAAGCCCAAATGGGTAGTAATTTGCGATGCTAAAAAAAGTTGTAATACATTTCAACCTAATAAACGAGAAAGTAGTTCCGTCGCACCTCCTTTAAGACTACCCTTTTCTTCCATTTTCTTTCATTTGAACGCTGATAAATTTCACAGTCCTTTTTGAAAAAAAATAACACAAACGTATGAACTCCAAAAAAATCACCCCAAGGCAACACTTATGTAAATAATTATATTGCTTGTTCATTAGAATTATTTGAATTTATCTTTGAAACTGAGCCGTTAACACAAGAATGATTGGATAAGGGAGCTGGGCAAAGGATAACACGTTTACCCTTAAAACACCCAACTTTATCACAGTATTTGAAATATAGGGTAATTAAGTGAACATACAAACTAAGACTGCTACCAGACTAAACTAGAGTGCCACCGGGGATAGAGGTAAGAATATCGCAGTAGGTTAGACTGCCGATGACGGGGAGACCAATGTTCGAATTTCGGTCAGGTGTAGGTGTCTACTGAAGGTGGTTTTTCCAAAATAGTTTTCCACTTTCCCTCCATGTAAAAGCGGGTACACTTCTTATGAGTTCAACCTTTCTTATCCCTAGCACATTAGTGCAATTAATTCATAAACGTATAACCTGAATGTGTAGTAAGACACGTTTAAAAA
>CABFOV010000260.1:108504-130371 GCA_902141375.1 Timema poppense
TTGGGGGATGTGCCCACCAACTTTTCCCCCCCCCCCAAAAAAAAAAATATTGGCTGGCTACGGCATTGCCGTGTACTCATATAATTAATCAGTAGGTACAGAAACTGCTCAATAAATAGGGCTTTTACCAAATTAATTACAAACTATGTTTATGCTAATTACTGTTTAAATCCGGTGCGAAATCGCGTGAGTGCCAGCTGTTGTTTTCATCACATATTGACCTATTAAAATGTTTTCCCAGCCGACCCCGTGCGTCAAATTTTGTTACAGTAAGATGCCTGTCATTTCCGCCGATCAGGCGGCGCAATGTCTCGCCTTGGCACACTTGGACTATGGGGCAGGCTGCCTTCCCCTTTATATCCGACTGATGTTGCCATTTCTAAGATAAATATTGTAACCTTTTATCAGATAGCGTAAACGCAGTTGTCTAACGCGATATATGTTATATTCTATTTGCACTTAGTCGGCGATGATTTATATTTATTTATTTAGCACCGCGTCTTACTACCCGTTAGGGTTATACGCTTTAAGTACTAATTATGCAAATGGATTAGGAATTGGGAAGGTTGAATTAGAGGAAGTGAACCCGCATTTGCGTGGAGGGAGAGCGGAAAACCATTTAGTAAAAACCACCGCCAGTTCACCCGGCCGAGATTCGAACCTCGACCTCCCCGTCCTCAGCAGTCGAGCTCAACACGACTAGCGCGTTAGCCAACTACGCCACCGAGGCGGGTTAGTCGCCGATGACGAGAAAGTTTGGGGTTTGAATTATTTAAGCTGGGTTTAATAAGGCAGAGTTTTTCATATATCCCTGTACATGGGATCATATGGTCTACAGCTTCGTGATAACAATACATATTAATTTTGATCCACCTCTAACTGCCCATTTGGGATGTCCACGTTTAACTACACTAATAAAGCAGGGGTTAGGAAAGTAGAGTTTTAGAGGAAATTGACCTGCATTTGCATTTTAGTTCGCCCAGTTGTGATTAGAATCTAAACATCCCTGTCATTGGCAAACCAGACGAGATGAGATTGACGCCTTAATACGCGTGGCCAACGGTGTCGGAACCAAGGCTATAACACCGTATTATAAGGGGTAGGAAATGGGAGTGGTTTTTTTAGAAAATGTACCCGCATTAGTGTGACGAGGAGATGAGAAAATGACAATGATAAATTAAATTAGGAAAAATAGCCTCAATGTACCAGACTGAGATATGAACCTCAACCTTCCCATCAGTGGCACTCATATTGCGAGCCTGACGCCTGAAAGGTCGTGCGATCATCGTTGGGAACACCGTGGTTAGTAGACACCCACAAAGTTTTTAATTGGTCTATGACGTTACGCATCAAAATAAGTACTGTAATTTAGTGTGTTTTCTTTTGTCAACATAGCAATTAACTTAAGATTACATGTCATTCGTACAGATACAATTTTCTTTGTCATCGAAACATAAAATTTAACTTATTTTTTTGTAGAAGGGGAAGATTTGAGGGTGAACATTATGTACGTCATGTTAATAGTACCTTTACGCTTATTTTAATAATAGGAGTACATTAGCGAGAAATTCATTCTTTGCAGCAGGGTCTACCTATTAAAAATATAAACTTTAAGATCTCTTTTACGATTCTTGAGCGCCAGCCCATTCCATAGATGAGTGACTAGGAAGGCCTACTATAGGACCTGACAGCACGGGGTCATATCTCAGGTAGTGCTTGTTTATGAGTGCTGTTATCTTGAAACATAATTTATAACACCAGTACTAACCATCTATGACTTAACTAGCTCAACAGGACAGTAAGATGAGGAGAACATTCTATTTTTTTTTAAACATACATTTTTACGTCTAGATGTTTCAAGTAGTCCTCTATAATTTTAGCTGAAAGTAAATTCGTTGAATAAAATGTGATATGTTAAACAATGAGATAATATTTATCTGGAGAGTGGTATAGGTAAACACAAATTTGAATTAAACTACCCCTGGTGCACCCTGTTAAGATCGATCTCTGAATCAAACCAAGGATCACTTAATCTAAAAGAATAAAGATGGTGGGGCTATAAAATTTAACTTTATATTTATATTTTAAAAATACATAATTTTTTATAATTTAAAGTATTTAAAATATAATATGTTTTAAAATGACACACCTCTGAGGCGCCACCTATCGGACTACTGAGATGCACTATAGACACTTAGAAATTTCGTGTTATTTAATCATTTATTTATTTTTCAAAATATTGTTTTCGCCGATATGAAAGGGAAAGGTGTCATGTCCTTGTATTTAAAAAATCATACATTTTAATTTTTATAATTTATGGTTCATTTTCAATTATTCTTAGTGTGAAACGTCCCAGTTATTAAATCAAAGTAAATAAATAGACCTTACAAGAGGAAAAAGTAATTTTATAACAGAATCACCACAATACATTTTAAGAGGATTGACGATATTTTTAAGTAGATTTGAAGCTTCATAACAATAATGCCAATAATAAATAGGCTATCGCAATATGAGGATAGTTCCCTTCAACTATACGGTGTCCTTAATTAAGATATTTATAGTTATAGAGAACTTATGATAAACTAGAAGGATTTAATGTGAAAATAATGCATCTGATTGGCCGTTAAAGTTTAGTGTTCATTTTTCACCCCGTTATCCATGTATTGCTAACCCTCCAAGTTATTCGCATATTAACACTAATGAAGTAGAGGTTGAGGATGATATAATTTAAAAGAAATGCATTTCGAATCGTATATAGTGAAAGTGGAAAATAATTCAGAAAACCACATTCATAGAACACCCGGCTGGGGATTAGAACCTTGATTTACCTGTCACCGGGAATACAAGACAAATCAAGATTGGCGCCTTTGTCCTCGTGCCCACCGGGGCGGGGTATCCTCTTAGAGCCGTTGTCTCGACAGACTCCGAGTCAAGGCCCTCCGCAAATCAAGCAACACTCGCGTGACAGTGTCAATCCTCAAGAACTTGTATCTGGACAGAAACGGCCCTTTTCAGTGCTCGGCTGTGCATGAAGCCGTGACCCTTCCTCTCAGCGACCTACTTATACGTCATACATTGTTGCCATATGCTTATGTCTATTTGTTTTACTACAGGGATTTTTGATTGTTTATGAACATTCGTCGACCTCGGTGGTCTTGGGGTAAGGTGCTCACCCTATGACCTAATTTTGGTGGGTTCAAACCCAGTTGGGGTTGATGGAGTTTTTTTTAAGGGATAAAAATCCGTAACACAATTTCCTTTGGTGGGAAAGTAAAGCCATCGGTTCCATGTCAATTGTGGCATGTGGAATAACCCTAGAAGGTATGTGAAAATACCTTTCCCGGCGAAATTGGCGGGCCCTTTGATCTCGCTAGTTGAAATTCTCGTTTGCTGATTTAATCAATCGGTTCAGAAAGTGCACGTTAAATACCTCAAATAAATGAAAAATTTAAATGTATGTACACTCCGTTTATCCTGGAAGGTCTTTACTCGATGGATTTCACTATGACCCTATCTTGTAAGCTGTTCCAATGAGGAAATGTACAAGATAAGTTTGCAAAATTTCAGGGTGTACGGAATGTACAAATCTAATTTTAAAAAAAATCGAGGTTAAAAGCACCAGAACGATAGTATTAATTCGATTACTACAATAATTTGAATGTTTGTATGTACAAAACACTCCATTTACATTGAACGATAGCAGTGACGAATTACACTAAGAAGTAGCTTATAATATAGGGCCATAGTGTAATCCGTCAAGGTAAAACTGCTACCTTTCAGAGTAAGCACAATGCACACCCCGGTTACCTTAAAATATATCTCACTGTTACTTTGAATGATTGAACTACCGGTCAGTATTATAAACTATATCTTTGTGAAACCATCCATAGAAGATTCTTAGAACCAGTTTCATAGTCAGACTTAGTAGGCCTACACCTCAAGTGCGGCGCTTTACTAAACACATGACGAAATCTACCTCAACTTGAATATAATGTTCCAGATTCGCATATGAAACTGGCCCATTCCATTCTGATACAGCTAGATGTCATCTTGTATTTAGTATAGCGCCGCACTTAGGACGTACTAAGTCTTTACTATGAAACTGGCCCTAATAGTACAAAAGAAATAGCCAAAAAATGGATACAAATCTAATAGGAGCTATCGAGGCTATAAGCTTAGTTCAAGCTCTCATCACTGGAAAACATTACTGTGGCGCTGATATGAGTCTAGATATGGTATTAATACAATAATCGTTCAGTGGTACGTTTGCGTTTATTTATTGTTGTTTCTGGATACCTTTGGCTCCGAAACATTTGTAACGCACTTATTTCCGTGTGACAAGCGTTTAAAAATATAGGTTCCACACCAACTAACCAAGAAACACAAAGGGCACTTTAGTGACATTGTTCTAGCAAAATAGGAAACATTTTAAACGAATTCACCAGAAGGTAGTTACTAAATGGTTTCCTAATCCATAGGCTTCGCTATCTCTTAATTATTAATGGGGGGTACATAATGAACCCATTCTAACTTTCATTTAAAAAATATATTTCGAAACCAAATGAATAACACGAATAATGTGATAACAGAATTAATTCTTTAAGGCCTGGCGCACACTTCCAGTTTTTTTTAACGTGTGGTTCCGGAATTATGGTTTGGGATACTATAAGTTAGATGGTGCAGTGTATACACACATATGGTGACATTGCGGTACCGTGCGTCCATCTTGCGTGCATATTGACCCGCAGTTCCCCACAGCACCGCAACGGTATCACACACGCAGCTTCGCAGTACCTTATTTCAAGAAAAAAAAACCTAACCATTTTATAATTTTATTAATAGGATTTAATACAAGATAAGCCAAAATGACACTTTTTCTCCGATGTACATCCATCTCTGATGGCGGCAGAATGAGTACTATTCGTCATTTCCCCGCAGTTTGTGTATTGATTTGTCCAGTTCCGGTTAGGGCACCGCAGCAACACCACACATTAAAAAAAAGGATGTGTGCACCGGGCCTAATTCATATAAAACAACGTTAGCTTTATCATTTATTCAGTGCTCCAAACGTGAGTTTTTTTGAATAAAGAAATTCGTTGTTTCTTTTACTCTAGTTAGTGTCCTATTTAAACAATTATTTTTATCACCCCGATAATGACACAAATGATGGTACATTTACTATTAAATTAAACCTTGCTCCTCACTTACATATCTATATACAATCTAAAGAAACTAGGGACTGTATAGATGCAATTAAGACCGGTCCCTGGTGACATTAAAAAATGTTTGAGGTCTTTTAAAAAAATCATTAGCTGTATATTTGCATAACAATCGCAACACGTTTGAGCTTGGATGGGCAGTAATAAGCGAAGAGAGGGAAAAAATAGAGCGAACTACCGTGAGTGCGTAAGGAATAAAAAAAAAGACATAATTTATTCTTAATAAATCATTTAGTATTCACTTCACGTCTCTATAACCAGCCTTGCACCTCCTTGTAAACGGAATATGTAATCATCTCGCGCTCTTCATAGGATTAATTTTGTTAAAGGGGGTAGGGGGAGAAGAACTGATTGTTTCCAGAGCTGTACTAGGCTGGGCCACACCCATGATTGTTTTAAGGGTGGCGCCTACCTGAAAGAAATATACTCACACTGCGGTATTTCTTACGGTAATGGCAGCTCTGAAACTTCAAAACCATTAAAACAATTCTCAACCTCGTTACGTTTTCGGTTGCATAACTTCATTTGTTATTTTGTTCAAAATTTGGTTGAAAACGTCGTTTTAATGAGTTAATCCTAGGTTTGTATAGTCTATCTCGGTGGTCTTGGAGTAAAGTGCTCTCCTTAGGACCCGGTGTTCGTGGGTTCAAACCCAGCCGGAATCAAGGGATTTATCTTTAGTGATGCAAGTTCGCAGCATAATTTACCTTAAAGGGGAAGTAAAGCCGTTGAGTCTATGTCGATTGTGGCATGTAAAATAACCCTGTAAGTTATCTGAAAATACCTTTCCCGGAAAAATTGGTAGGCCCTTTCGCTTTATAACATAAACAATTAATTCACGTGTTCTGATATAATCAGTCAGTTCAGAAAGTGCATGTCAAACAACTAATAAATAAAAAATATGTATTTAAAATAAAACTATAACTTTAAGATTTTCAATTCCATAATTCTATTTACATATTTAAGATCCCTGTTGATAGGATGACTGGTAAGATGTGATGAGGGAAAAAACACATAAGTGAGATACTAAGGTTTAATATTTGGGTTGTATTGGCTTATTTAGATTAAAACTCTTGGGATAGTATTATTTTAAGTCCGCAAATTACGTAATTCGGTAGTACTTCTGCCTACTGAACTAAGGGTCTCGGAGGTAAATCTGGCAGATTGGGTGTTGTTTATATAGACTACTATTACTAAGCTAGTTTATAGGTTGGGTGCTGATATGGTCAGTTGGTTAAGAGGATGCAAGTTGAAAAGCCATGTTAAAAGGTATATTAGGAATTTTAGAACGAACACAATTAAATTAAAAATAGTAAATTAATTTTGCTTTCATGATTACGATTAGATCAATTATTAATATAAAATTATTGCGGAAGTAAGTGAGACAAGAAAAAAACACAATTTTATGCTAATTTTGTATCTAGAAAATAAAACACAGTTTTAAAAATATGTTAGATATTATTATTATTGTTGTATTTAAAGTACTGGTAATAAGTGTTTGTGTTTTGTAATCATGGGCTATTAACATATTTTACTAGGAAAATAGCTTACTTGATATTTCAAATAAAACGTTTTATATCTCAACAGGTGAGCAAAATAACAAAGGCGTTAGTCTTGTGTTATCTGAATTGCCTGTGACAGCGAACTATGGTTTGAACCCCAGCTAAGTGTCTGAGAATTTTTATTATTAAATAATTTTCAATTTGACCTTTCCAAAAATGCTGGCACATTTCCTCTAAATTCTAACTTTAATATTTATACCCCATCGGTGCAATTAATATGAATGCAAGTAGTCCGAGTGTGCAGTCAGAAAAAAAACCTGTAACCAACTATGAACAATGCTATTGTCTCAACACGCCACTGTTCATTGTCTATATAGAGACTGCCAAAGTCTATATTATAGTAACTAACTGTAAATTATGCTATTGTATTAACGTCACTGCTATTGTTCATATAGAACCCACCAAGGTCTATTTTGTAGTGTAACCAACTTTACACTCTGCTAGTGTCTCAACACGCCACTGTTTATTGTCCATATAGAGACTGCCAAGGTGGCTGGTATTTAGGTCTAGACCAACAGACCGTGAGATTATTAGGTGATAATGTGGCTACTGGTATCAACCCACCACGCGCCGTGTTAAGCCACGCAAAAACTTTTAATAAAACCGTTTTTTTTAATATAAAACCTTTTCTCTTTACCATTTCGACACGAAATGTTAATTGGTCCTTCACTAGAACATTCATTAGAACAATGGTGACACAGAACATCGCGATGAAGGAAATAGAGAATAACATAAATAAAATGTGTTGTGAAATATCAGAAGATGAGTTCTAAAAGGTATTGGAGCTTATCTAACCTTGCTTTCTTGTCTCTCCTTCTTTTGGTCTTATTCTAACTACCACATTTTTAACACGGCGGATATTACCAGCTTATTTTTAGAGGTGGAGATGATAATAGTTTAAAGGAAGTGCTCCCGCATTAGCGGGGAGAGAAGATGATAAAACCACAATGGTAAACCACACGGAGAAAGCCACCATTCAATGCTCTGAGTCGAGATTTAGATCCAAGCCTAGACAAAATGTGACGCGAGTCTAACAGACCACTAGGCCACATATGTGGGCTTGGTCTGTTTACAGTCATGGTCAAATTAATGATGTAATACGAAGATTTTGGTCCTTTTATTTTGATCCAATACATTAGCTTAGACAATATGACATTTGATCATAAAGCTAAAGTTTTTGCTTTGAATACCGACACCACCAAAAAATGTATCGTTCATCAGACTGTGAATGGCTAGATAAGCTAATTTGTCTCATCATAGGTTAGCACATGCCCTAATTGTCACGCTAGTAAAGTTTGGTTTACTGTTGGTGAGGGGTGGGGGAGGAAAGAGGGTGATAAAGGGTGTCAAGGCTTGAATTCAGGGTTTTAGTAATAGTTAATATAGATCAAAATATAAGAACATAATAGTATAAAGCTTTGTTGGCATCTTTCTCTTTCACTTTGGCATGAAAATTGTTTTGTAATAAGTCAATAATTAAATATTTCGGGGAATCTTTAATGTGTTACATCAAACAGCTCAGTAGGCTACCCCCTTTAAAAGATAATGTTAAAACAGTATTAAAAGTACAAGAGGTATATGGCGATTCCTTTTTCTAAGGAACTGCATCGAATTCATCCCAAGAGTGCTCAGAACCAACCCCACTCAGTTGTCGAAACCTCAGAAAAGTGTAATTTCTTTTGGGGCTTAAAAACGACACTTTTTTGAGTTTCGTGACGTTAACATAGCATGATCGCATACGTGGACGATTTGTAGAAGAAGAATAGATAACGGTTATGTTGGGAAGTCACGACTAAGCCTATGGTTTCTAGTGTCTATTCAAAAAATATTTTCTCAAGATTTAGCCATTAGGATGATCTATACGCAGATGGGAGAATTAGAATTGACCTGAAATAAATAGGGTGCAATGGGGTAGACTGGAGATAATTAGCTCAAGATAGGAATCGGTGGCGTACTTTTGTAGGTGAGACAATGAACTTTAGAGTTCTTAGTGGACCAAAGAAATTTATTTTGTTTTGCGTGGTGACCGCATTGAAGAGTTGTTAAGGTGAGTAGAAAATGTGTTAACATTAGTATTAACAAACTACCTATGTCTAATATCAAAGATAAATAAAGACTTTTCTATATTTTATTCATCCATCCCCACTACAATATATCCCCCGCACTCCCTTTGTATTCTTACACACTGGAGTTTAATGTGTTACTTCATCTATAGAACATTATTTAGTTTTAATTACATTATAAAAGCACAATACTAATTACAAACCAAACAAAAAGAAACCCATAATCAACGTTATTGTCAGTAACTTTAACACCAGTTTACAAGGATATACAGATTTATCTGATTACCAAACCCTTCCTTCACCTCTGGCAAGACATCTTGTGAATGTGGGGAATGCCAGGCCTCCATCGTGGTTCGGATTCCACGTTAAACTTAGGTCCTCCATTTCATCTCACAATCACCCTACCATTACACATTAGCGTAAGTGCGTATAACCCGAACGGGTAGTAAGACGCGGTGCTAATAATAGTAATAATAATAATAATAATAATAATAATAATAATAATAATACAAGGATATAATCAAAACATCAACTAAATTCATTCAGTTGGGGTCGAATTAGTGAGTCCCTCTCCAGTCCAGTGGTAGGTCCCTCTTACGACTCAGCCCCGGGAAAAGGAAGGTACCAACGCACACGGGGACCAATGCTTCCTCAATTTACCGCATGGACAAATACCTTTTACCGTTTATGCCCCCCCACCCCCATTATTTTGCCAGAAGTCACGTTCTTGTTGAAACATAAAGGTAATTGAAGCGTGACAAACACAAAACACGATTTATGTGAGTTGATTACATATAATATTTATATTAAGATTGCGGTTTTTGTAGGCCCGTGTTGATTTACATTTATTCTCCTCCTCGTGTCTCACTAACCGTTCAGGAAATCCGCATATTTACACTAACGGGGTAAAGATGAAGGTGTTATTTGAATCAAAATCTACCTACATTTGGAAACCATTTAGGAAAAACCACCCATTCACGATTTAATACCCGACAACGTTTTCATCGATGAGGGTGTAAATGTTAATAAACACTCTCAACATGGTAATACTTCCAAAATGTTATGATTGGAATATTCTCTTATAGGTTCTTTCCCCCAGGAATATTCTCACGTCTCATTCATAAGTGTAAGTAGGGTATATTTGACAATCCCTCCCCCTACACCCAATATATTAGATCAGAGCACGCGTGCCCTATAAGAGGAAAGCGAAAATATTTTCTTCCATACGTGTATCTTAGGTGAGGATGTAGGGGAAGCGAGTTTTATATCAACACTTTTTTTTGTCAAAATAAATCAAATATTGCTTCATTACAAATATAGAGTTTAATTTTCTTCACATAGTGATTTCAAAACACTTCTTGAATATCTGTCAATGGTATCCTGGAATTTATTGACAACTTTTTTCCTTCATTTAAAAAGTTTCTCACCTATTGCCGCTGTGCTCATGACAGATACTAAACAATTATTGGTACCCCCACGTTAAGAAAGGTAAATTCTATATTTGTACTGAATCAATATTTTATTTATTTTGATCCAAAAAAATGTTATTCTATAAAAACTGAAAAAACACTGGTTTTTCTCGCATTCCCTACATCCTCATATTAAGTCGTAGAGATAGCAAATGAATATAATTATTAGATAATAGTCAATGATTTTGGACAAAACGTTTTACAATATTTTTAAAGGGCACTAATAATAATAATAATAATAATAATAATAATAATAATAATAATAATAATAAATAATAATAATAATAATAATAATAATAATAATGAAGAAAAATTCTAATAATCTTTTTTATTCTCATAGGTGTTTACGGGAAAAGATTTTCCCGGAAATTATAGACATATTTGCCAATTCACCGTCGTTGGATTGGCCTATTTTATTTGTAAAGTAATAGGTCAAAGTGACGGACACTCTTAGAAGGCGATAGTATGAGTTTTTAATTACATTCTCCACAAACCTTCTTGCTTCAGAATTTGATAGGAAGTCCCTTCTATTATTTTCACGCCACAAGTGAAGTTAGAAGCTTTCGTTTCCTGTTTTCTAAAAACAAAGCAATAAGTTAGTAAGAAGTTGCTTGTATTGCGGTCCGTCAGTAACGGCAGAAGGCTGTATTGAAGAACTATCCATTATGATTGTATTTTATTGTTTCTTTTTACAGTGTACTTTCCTAATCATGCCATTCAAACTACACCTTCTAAAAACAACTATATTTAAGGGTATTCAAGCAAGTTTTTAATTATTCGTAACATTACATTTTTATATACCATTTAGTAATTTGTGTTTTCTAGATGGACTAATTTTGGTCGTATAATAAGAAAGAAGACCCTTTCTTAATATATCTATTTGTATTAATAAATTGAAGAGTTTTTTTGTGTGCCTGTCTTTCATGATCGTTGCACGATATCTACTATACGCAGATGTCTGACATTTTAATATTAGTAGCCCTTGTGTATGAACATATGCACCTAGAAGCCACGATTTTAAAATTTGTTTTTGAATATTTAAAATTAATTAAACACTGGGTCAGAATAAATAAAACGAAGATAGATTTTCTCTGTCCGTTTGAAACAAATAAAAGCGAGGAACTTATGCTAGTTACTAAATAAAACACACAATCATATTTATTGAGTTTAAAAAAATTATTAGTATTACTTTTTAAACAATAAACTTCAATAAAAACCTTAAAGTGGTTTTCATAACAATGAACATTTTAGGAAATATTCCCAACAATATTCCGGGTGGTACTATTCCTGGTATTAAATTAGTGATTGTTTTAAGACAGTGTGGCTGGTGTGTAATACTAGGCATGCAGCCTTTTTAAAAGTTAGTTTGTATTTTGTGTGTTGCTAATTGCTATAATCATTGTGTTAATAGAGTGCGTTAAATACAAAATAAATTTAAGCACCCAAAATAAACTAAGAGACATTATCTCCGATTCCAGGATCACGATCAATTTAAAGTTTACTTAACGTAAGGATAACTTAACTTTCACGTAACGTTCACTTAATATAAAGAAACTGGCATGTGATCATGATTCACGTAAAGTAACGTTACAGCTCGAACAAAATACAAACAACGGATTTAAAGAATAACAAAAAAATTGTACACCAATATGAAACATACGCATTTAGGGCTGACTAGGCTGCAAGTACTTTCAATATAAGCTGGCTGGATGTAAACAATAAAATGTAACAAAAAAGGTTACTACGTGTAAGAGTTCGCGAGACGTGGACATACTATACCGAAGAAGTGGTTTGAATTCCATAAAAAAAACAAATGAAGCACTAAAGAGCCTTGTTAACTTGTCTCGCAAAATGATTGGCTAGCTAGAATACGTGATACCTTCACTTAACGTTCATGCAACGTAAAAGTTTTCCCTTGGAAAACTCTTAGTTAAGTAAATGTTAAGTTAACTGCATTGTGATGGGTTCCATTAAAAACATGAGGAGAACCTTTACGTTAAGTTACGTTACATAAACATATGAACGTTAAGTTGATCATGATCTCGAAAACTGAGAGAGTAGGATTATGTTAAGGTGTCAATTTTGGAAAAGATTTTTTTTTTTTTTGCGGCCAGCATCAAACATATTTTACATTTATATTATTATTATTTATTCATAGGTACTTAAAATATATATTAAAAGTGATGGTTGAAGATCACATGAATGGTCGAATGAATACATGGACATTTTTTTAAACTGTCAAACAAGTAATTTCACATCTGAATCTGAAGGAAGCTATTGGTACGTGAGATTCCATCCACATTTCTTTGTCTTGCTAAAAACTTTCATTTATGATACATTGAACAAGGCTGTTAACTGTTCCTGATTTGATCTTAATGCGAGGCACGGGACTTGTGTAGATGGTGTTCAAATATAAAGAGGCATGGTTCGTCGCTCTTACTAGCATTAGACTCCCTGGCTGCTATCATCATTATGTGTTAGAAGCTACAAGCCTCTAGTTTTGCTATGAAAAATGGAACCCATGGTATAGCTAGATGTGGGCTAGTGTGCTTGACTCTGACTTGGGAGGCCAAGGTTTGATACCAAGTTGGTAGTGCAAGGGATCTCACATTAACCCCTGCACTCTTTTTCCGGCCAAATTCTTCTTTTGGGAAAGACGCAATATTAGAAAAGGTTCTATAAAAAGCTGAAAAAAGTATAAAGATATTTTTATGTGGAACATTACGGTATCCCACTTCAGTGGCCTAACTTTCTAAGGAGTCACGCTTGCGTTAGACTGGCCTGATGTTTACGAGGAGATTGGGGTTCAAATCCCGGTCGGTTGTACTAAAAAGGGTTTTCTTAATTTTTTGTCACTCTTCCTCCAAACAAATACGGGTACATTACCTCTAAATTGCTTCCTTCCTCATCCCTACTCTGTTAGAATAATAATCATACATGATTAAAACCTGAACAGGTAGTAAGATACGGTGATACAAAAATAAAAGTATGGTACTTAATATTTAAGCTTATATAGTTATTGAATTGATCACCACGTTGGGCACCAATTATATAGTTATTGAATTGATTGCCACGTTGGGCGCCAATTATATGGTTATTGAATTGATCGGCCCACGTTGGGCGGCGATTAAAACGTTCGCGTCGGCGATGGATGCCGATTGTAGTGATACCGTTTAATTAGCTGATAATGGTCACGTGATCGAGCACTAATTAAAACGGTACGGTATTTTGATTATATAATTGGTATTTAAGGCCCCGTGATCGAGCGCCAATTATTACGATACGGAAATATTATGTGATGTTTTAACTGAATAAATAAGACCTTTACTGTTACACACGATTTATTAAAATGATTTTATCTTCGGCACTGAAGATATAATTTTATGTGATACAATTTTCGTTGAACTACAGATTATTTTTCTGTTATATTAAAACTATATATTTTACTGGCACTGAATATTACTGTCTTTGATTACAAAATTCTTGTGTGATGGTGTTCACTGTTTTATGCTATTACTCTCTATATATATTTATGCACTGTGTGTATTCGTACGCACAAGTGGCTTATATATTACCTACCCCTTGCCCCTCGGACCTCTCGCAACCAGTGTCAAAACCAAATAATTGAAAGCACCCTGGCGACAGGTGCTATTAAGGCTAGCTTCCTATTGGTTAGAGGGAGTTAGCGTCACTTGATTATTTTGTAAACACTACGGAGTTGATTTTGTTTTAATGGTGCAATTTATTGACATCAGTTCTGAAAAGCGCGTGATTCTCCATAGATGAAGTATTGAAAGGATATTTTACATACAATACTTAAAGAAAATGCACTTCATCCATGACTCTTCAAATATATGAGAGGGGTTCAAATCAGTATCGTTACAAGCTGGTCATTTATTAGAGAGAAAATATCCTCCCACTGCTGACAGTCCTGAAGTTTCAAAATCCCTAAAACAATCTTCAACAAATCTTAGGATGTTTTTTCGTGATCCAGTAAAAAAAACACTTTATTTGTGTGGATCCATTTCTTTCTAACCATTTACGTTGATCTAAAAACTAGACATTTATAGTAAAACGTTTAAAATGAGCTAATTTCACATTTTCATAATTTTATTTTTGATTAGAAAAACATTAAATGTAGGGTTTTTAATTCTTAAGAGAGATGTTGATACCTTTTAACTCCATTTTAGTGAGAGCCATGTTAAAAAATTACAAACAACTTTTTTAATACCAAGAAATTTTCGGGTGTCTACATCGCATCTCAGCGCTCCAGTAGGTGTCCCCCTTAAAGCAATAACTAAAACTACATCTTGGTCCATAGGCTCTCTTATAAATTGAAACAATATGTTAAAAATTGATATGGCTCTACTGAAAAATATTATAAATATTGTATTTCGATCCTTATTGAGGAAATGTATTTCGGAAAATAACACATGCTCAAATTAAGTTGTCAGCTGGTTTAAGACTCTTTTTGTCAATTCAAAAAACAAGTATAATCGCCATAATCTGATCATAGGTATCTGACTGATACAAGAGTTACTGAAGCTACAATATACTCTCATATACATAATCCAATAATGTGTCATGGAGCTGACTGACACTTTTGATAGAATCCGTGGTATCAACGCCGATAAAATAATAATGTAAGTTAGTTAGATTTGATCAATGTTGAAATAAAAACTCTAATTGTTTTGAAACTTCTTTTTTTTATGTTCTAAATTTATCACAGACAACAAATCAGAATTAAAGAAGCCAATACATTCCCACATATTTTAATCATTGAATGCCTTTTTAAGCTCTCACTTTTGACAGACTGTCAGTTTCCTGAGATGAAAGCCAAATATGGTGAACTTGTTTCAATTCTACTCTGAAATAATTTGTTTGTATACACATTATTAGGCAACCGAACTACCCAAATATTTACCACTATGGGGTAAGGATGAGAAAGGTTGAATCTTGTGTAGGTGTCCCCGCATTTTCATGGATAAATAGTGGAAAACTATTAAAAAAATATCAGGATAACAGGTCAGAATCCAAACACCTTTATCCATATCAACTATAAATCAGGCCAGACGATACCGATACCTTTTTTTTAACGTGCCCACCAGTGTGGTTATTTATTGTATCATCTAAATAAACGGATTTTAAGCCGCAGATAAGATAAAGTGATTCCACTGAGGATAACATTGGGGACACGCCTCAGTGAACGGCAGTAGCTGGACCAACCGAGACATGAATCGATCCCGGACCCTGGTCACGTGTTAGCGCTGGACCACTCACTCTCAGATCAACAGCGTGTGCCCATTCTAGACTCTGTGACGTCATCGCCGAGGTCAACGTTAGATTAGATAGTTTGAAGGTCGCTGTTGACCAGTGCCGAGACCTGGTTGGGGTATGACCGTATATTGGAGAGCTGAAACGGGTTGCAGACGTCCAGAATTCCAGCATTTTTTTTATAAGTGGTTTGTTATTTCAAATTATGGTTCCCGCAAAAATGGTGATGAAAGGTAGAAATAGGTTCCTATAAAATTAAAAACTTTACATTTTATGTTTTAAAATTAATTTTTATTAAGAAAAAGGGTACTGCCACTTTCATAAGAAATACCGCAATGTATTTCCCATAAAGGAGGCGGCGACCTTTACTCTTATATTTTCAGGAATTTAAAAAGTTAGTAAATAGTCGTTCAGTATTAATCTGCATCGAGAATATATTTTAACAAACTGACAAGTATTTTATTGCATCGCGGCTTATTACCCATCTGGAGTATCTGCAATTAATTACTCTGGTGGAATAGAGAGGAGGAAAGTATAATCTAGAGGAAATATACCCTCATTTGTGTGTATGAATAGATAGATAGCAACCCTTATTAGGATTGTGCCTAGCCGGGATTCGAGGCTTGCACTTCCCGCCAACGGTAACCAAATGCGATTCTAAAGTCCTGGGACTCCTGGTCACCTGTGCGGGTGGTTGCGGTGTTTCGCTCGGGGAGTGAAGTAGGGACCCTTGTTGGGTAACGGCGAGTATTGTCTGCACGTGACAGTGGGTGGGTGGAGGCTCGACTGCCATCTCCCTTCCACCTTTGTGCCGGAGGAATGCTGTTTGCACGAGAGGTGTTCCAAGGCCACCTTGTTTAATATTCCTCACGCGTCCACCAACAATCTGCTTCATCACGGCCCAGACAACACGCCGGTGTAGGTCACGTGACTGATCAAACAACGGGTGATCAGATCGATATACGTTGTGTTTGGTGCAACTAGTTAATTTAAAGGTTGCCGGAGAGGGGGGCGGTGACAATAGCTCTAGTCCTAAGAACACAAGGCAGAGTTCTGGGCAGTGTGGCACATATGATTAGGTTTTCTTTTGCCCCCATGTCTCACTACCCTATCAGGCGGCACGCATATATAATATAAGAATATATATGTATATATATATATTAGTTAGGTTAATGCGGACGTAAGGATGAAGATATCATTTATTTGAAAAGTACGTGTATTTTCATGGAGAGAGAGTGGGAAACCATGAGGAAAAAACACCCTCAGTACGATCAGCCGGCATTCGAGACTCGACCTTCCCGTCACCAGCAAATCAAACTAAAATGATCTTGACATTTAGACCACGTGCTCATCGATGTGTGTGATGGTATTATTATTCAAAGAGGTATTTAGCTAGCACTTATTGAACCAACTTAATTTTATCAAAACACGACTTACAAACTAGCTTATTTCTACAATAAGCACAACATCCAATCCTCCTCAGATTAAATCGGTAACACATTTTGTGCCCCATACCAGCGGGAACAAAGATGAAAGCTTCAGTCAATTCTAGCCTTGTTTTTCCTACGACTTGAAGAACGGGGTTAAATTCCTAGCCGGGTGTAGTTTTTTCCTATATAGTTTCCCACTCTCGCTTAACGCAAATGTTGTTACATTTATTCTAAATTTTATCTCCCTCATTAATATCCCATTAGTAAGAAATATGTGAGCTATCAGTATGGGCAGTAGCACGTAGAGTACGCAAAAAATAATAATAAAAATACTTGTTTTGAATGCACTAATTTAAAAAGTGGATGCAATTGTTACAAGTAGGGGTACTTGCAATGAAATTACCCCGTCCCTGAATGTCAACAACCGTGAATTATTACCCCAACAAAGCCGCAGCCATTACATAAACTAGTGTACAACTAAACCACACAGTTTGTATGGTAATTGACGGCACGTGTGTTCACATTGTCCTTAAATAAAATAACCAACCAGCGGTACGAAGATGTTGAGACTGTTAATCACTGTTATATTGTTCTTTTATTTAGGAACTGCACGTCGGTTTTGACAACACCCCCGCTAACCGCAGAAAGAACAAGTCCAAAGACACGAGAAAGATGTCACGAGAGGTTACGTAACGGTGTCATCTCATTCGCCGTGTCTGCCTCTCAACATTTCATCACCTATTTTGTTTATTCTTGCGATGGAGTTGGTAAATGGATGGCGGAGAGGGGGAAAAGAAACAATAGCAAATTGGTCTTGAGATGAGATTTCGTTATTGTTGTGTTTAAGAGCAACAATTGGCTATTAGCGACTTAAACGATGTAATTTAGGGAGGAAATATGGCAAGGTTACGTCCACGTGGGGGGTTGAGCACGACTATTGGGAGACCCGGGTTATATTCCAGGTGTATCTGATGATGATATTTACTATTTGTGCACGGGTTCCTCCTGACTCCTGCAATTCAATTAGTAAACATACATGTGCTAGCTGTAGTATTGAACATACTATCCTAGGTTAAGTTAGTTTGCTATACAACTAATAATCTATAGACACGAGGACTGGGTGCGAAATATTGGTAGAGCTGTCTTAAATGAAGTTAGATTGAAATAGTCTATGTTTTTGGAAAAAGTACTTTAAACAAATTACAAGATTAAAATCAAAAGACGACGAAAGGCAGTTCAAAGAGTCTGAAACGGTATTCGCTTGGAGTGGAGCTATAAACCAAATTGTGGCCAAAACATTCAGAGAGCATCGAGTTGGCATTGCTACCTAGTCTTTCGAGTCGGAATCAAGCGTGTCACTCTTTCACCTAACTTTACCTTTATTAGGAATTGATTAATAATGGAGGAAGCGATTAAAAGCACGGATTCTATATTATATTTTACAGAGTATGGTTTCAGGTTATTAATTTCATGTTCATTGTCCGTCCTAAGTGTCAGACTATTAACATGTCCAGATTTAGGTCTGTAGACCCTCAATAAGTTCAGGATGATCCCAAATAAACTTAGTATTTGTGTCCACCCTGATAGCAGTGTAGTTGGTTTATTGCCGTTATGTTGAAGCTCTTAGTATTAAACGTCTGCCTAATTTAGTTTATTAGTCGTTTGATGATATTAAATTGTTAAATATTTTAAAATAGTAATGTATCAATTAAAAATATCAAAACAATTTTTTTTAAACTTATGAAGCAACAAATATTGGTAAAACTACAAATTTCAAAAATAGTTGGGGGGGAAGAGTGAACATTATGATAATACTCAACTAATATAATTATTTCTGACTACTATTATCGTCTGATTCGATGGGCACATGGGCTAAGGAATGAACATCGTTTGGTATAGTTTGCTAGTAACGGGAAGGTTGGAGTTCAAATCCTGGTGGGTTGTACTGAAGGTTTGTTTTAATAATAAATTGGTGGTATGTCCCACTCTCTTCACATAAATGTGTGTGCATTTCCTCTAATACTTTACTATCCTCATGTTTAGCCCATTGGCGTGGTTTTTTGAATAGTCCGGACGGGTCTACAAATATATATAGATCCATTAAACATTTTTTTTAAATGTGCATATTAAAGTGTGAATGATTATATGTTGTGTCGTCCACAAATAGGAACACTAAGCTGTTTATTATGTGTCATTATTAGCAAACATAAAAATAGCTGAGAATCGCTCAGTTAAATAGATGTCATATTTAACAATTTGTAGAGCATAAACGATAGCTTTGTACTCATAAGGGACACAGTATATCTAAGAAAAACTAGAATGGTTTTTTTTTAAATTTCAATTTTAAACTGCTTATTTTTCTATATATTAAAAAAAACTTCTCAAAAACCTGTGTAAATTCATTAAATGATCGTACATTTATTTACAATGTTTAATATTGTTTATTTAAGTTCAATTTTAAATTTAAATAACATACTAAAAACACCGATTAGCAATATTTTAGAAATTATAGTAAAATACCTATTCAACGTAGCAGTTTTGTTTTAAATTAAGTATATATATATATATTAAAAAAACTATATATAGTCGGGAATCACACCTATAGGCGGTTTTGAGATAAGCTAAGCTACATTACTAATTACCTAATTAATAGAGCGTTTCAAAAAAGTGATTAAAATAAATGGTTTTAATCTACCAAAAATATTTTTTGTTAAAAAGTTGTTGATAAATAAGTGTGCTTTATTACCTTCCAGAGGGGGTCGCGCCAACGTTTGTCCTCCCAGCAACAGTAGCGCCGCAACGGCGCTCAACAAAACTAACAACACTGCCATCGTAGTAGAGGGGGAAGATTTTCAAACACTACAGAGCACACAGATTACAGCAGCAACAATGCAGTAGCCAGGGAGAACTGAACACAGGCCGACCCGAATCCGAACTGAAGCCAAGCGCGCCACTTTCTACTCGTTTTATACAAACTCTTCCCTTCCCTGCACGAAACTCTACTCTCACCCGCCGTGGCCTGCCCGTTGTCGAGGTGGTAGGGCCGTCTCAAGAGGGTTCATACTTCTTCACCTGGGATGTTTAGTTGAGATGGAAGTCTCTGTGTGCTTTGATAATATTATTACTACAATTACTATACAACATTCAGACACAAACCCATTGATTTAAAATACGCATTGGCTGGATGGATAATAAATCGCGATACACAAACTAAATAAAATAAAATCGAAGCAATAAATTAAATTTTTTTTTTGTTCACTAATATTAAATATAATATAAAAATTAATCAAACCAATACTCATGTCTTTTTCTTTAAAAATATGTTGACAAACAACTAAAAAATATTATTTTTATAATCTTAAAAAAAGCACTGCGTCTTACTACCCATTTGGGCTGTACGCATATGTATGCCAATGGTTTATGGATGATGAAGATAATATTTATGGGAAGTGTACCCACACTTGCGTAAAGGGAGAGTGTAAAACCTTTAAGGAAAACCACCCTCAATATATCCAACCGAGATTCTAACCTCGATCTCCTCGTCCTCGGCAGTCCAGTCTACTGAGAGAGTGACGGCCTAGACCAGGGGTGGCCAAACAATCGATCGTGATCTACCGGTCGGCCGCAGCCGATAGTTTGGTCAGTTATCTAGTCGATCAATTAAAAAATATGGAGAGAAAGAAAATGAGATAAAGGGTCTGCAGATTTTTCTCATACCAAGATCTTGAAGCTATCTGACGACCATTTTCAATCCTGCCTTAATTTATGACGGGGTAATTATGAAATCACATTCAACAAACAATCCTAAGATTATGAAGTCTCATGTATCAACTTCAAAGTTAAGTAGTCATTGAGAAAATACTATTTTCAGGGAAATTAAATAACATCAGGTTTGATTAATAACCCAATTTCAGTGTATGAAAGGACTAAGTTTTTAGATGCAATATAATTTTACTAACAAAACACAAAACGGGCTAATAATTTTTTACCAAATGAACAAACAATATAAGCCTATGGCTTCATAGTAGATCACAAAGGATTTTTCTTCTCTGGAGTAGATCAATAGATCCAAAGGTCTGGATATCTGGCTACTCCTGCCCTAGATCATGCGGACACAAAGGTGGGTCAAAAATTAAATCAAATTAATAAATTTCAGTGTTATTTATAGAGGTATTATTATTTCTATATTAATGGACATTTATTGAAGTTGGTTATTCCCTAAATATTGTTCCACTCTCCCTTCACTCAGTTGTGGGTATGCTTTCTATAAAATTCTACCTTCATATATCTATACTCTCACCTTCAAAGTTCTGCAACATTGTATTTTATTTCATATATTACTAGTTTTAAGTTTTAATATCAGCGAATAATCCTAACGGGTAGTAAGACGCAGTGCTAAAGTGCTAAAGTAGATGTCTTCATTATATTAGGTAAAGGAAAGAGAGAGAGAAAGAGAGCCTCTGCGGTGAATCGTATTATTTATTTATTGTTGCACAAAGTTTGATTAACTTCTTCAAATGGAGTATAAATGATGAAAGGAATTATAAAGAGGGTGTAAGGCCCTATACCAATGAACTACTCTGGTACTCAAAAATAAATTTTCTATCTTCCGGGTAAGTTAGTCATCATGCTAGTCGAACACGCCAGGCCGGCGCAGAACGAACTCTGCTGGATCAGTTCGCCTACTAGTGCTCTGATGACGGGACCTTCGACTCTTTGTTTCTCATACAAATATTACTAACAATGATTTCAAGGTGAGCTGGATTTCATTAGAACAATGCAGAATCTTTACGTAAGGGATATATCGGTTTCTCGATGACTTGCGACGGTGGACGAGTGGTCCGGGGGGG
>CABFOV010000260.1:139906-152625 GCA_902141375.1 Timema poppense
GGGCGCATCCCTCAATTTCTGGAAGATAGAAAAAAAATCTAAATGATAAACAGTTCTAGAAGATCTCTGAAGTGATTTTTTTTCATGGTAAAATAATCCCAAAAATGACGAAGGTTAGGAAAATTTATAAATATTTAACACTTCTCGAAGCTCTCTGAAGTGATTTTCATGGCAACACAGCCCCCTAATTTGTATTTTTATCTTAAGTTCGATATTGTTTGAATCATAAATGAAGCCATATATATATATAATTTGTTAATAAAATTTATCGGGGGGTTTGAACCCTCAACCCTCCCCCCCCTTGGCTTCGCCCTTGGGCAGACGCACTATCGACTGAGATAAGGTGTCAGACCTAATATTATATCATACTTTGTTTTTAATGAACTCACTCCGGTGGATTATCAGCTAAGTGCATCAGTTTAGATTTTGTTTGGCCGGTGAGGCATGGATCGTGATGAAACTAACGTTCACGTAACGTAAGGCATCAATATCGAAATACGCTGGATTGCTAGGACCAGTTTCATAGTCAGACTTGGTACGCCTCAAGTGCGGCTCTCTACCAAATACAAGACGGCATCTACCTAAACTAGATTGGAATGAAACTGGCCCACTCCATTCTGGTCCAGGTAGGTGCCGTCCTGTAGTTATTAAAACTGGCCCTTAGTGACGAGAAAGTCGCAATCCAAATTTCGGTGGGATATATCTTCACGTGCGAAGGCGGGTTAAGCTACGTGTAAACATGCACATCATAGTCACATCTGTACACAGCTTCTGGTGCTATTTTGTTGATTTTTTTTCAATGGGGCGGGGAGTGAGGAAGGGAAGTAAATTGTCTACTTCCTGAACCATCTTATTATAATATCATCACACGGTCTACAAACGTAACATAACTTTGGACCAAAACCCCCGTTAATTCATCCCCGTGAGAGCTTATACCCAAACTTCAACCAATATATGAATTTATAGCCATATCATTTGAACGTGATCTTATTGGCTCATAGAAAGACAAGCCGCCTACTGATATAAGATGTTAGACGTTAGTCTATCGTCCTTGGCGCCTTCGGAACCTTTGTTCCACTTTCCATCTAGTTACGGGTACTTATTACTTAACGTGGGAGTCCCAACTCGAGCTTAATAGATAGTTCCTAAACTCTTCTGGGACATAAAGGTATATATATTTTATTAGCCTTGATGAAAACTGTTCCTTGTTGTGACTGTTAAACCCGCCTCTTGTGACGTCAAACTTGATGGGATGAAGTGACGATAGAAACGTGACGTGTCTCATTGACACAAAGAGAACGGATCGTCCACGGATGACGGAATGATAGGATGTCACACTTGGAGGTCTCCACACGCGCTTGACGTACAACATAATACACCAGCTCTTTTTACTAGAATTTTTGTACACCGCATCTTAATACCCTTCCGGGATGGACAAATTTTTAAACTAATAGGATAAGGATGAAGGAGATAGAGCTTTAAAAAAATGTATCCGCATTTATCACTCTGGGGGAGAGGAATACAAAGTTCATAAGAAATGTACCCTCATTTATATGTAGAGATTGTGGGTAACCGTTTAAGGCTGAAACACATGCTTAGACTACCCAGCCAAGATTATAAACCCGAACTCCCCATTCACCCACAAACCAGACCAGGGGAGGCTAAGGCATTATCCCGCGTGACCACCGATGCAACCTACACCACCTTAATCAGGCATTTAGTTTTGCTGCAACAGAGGGCGCTGAGACAGATGAGGGTTTCTCTGGGTCTTAGAAGATATTATTATTATTATTATTATTATTATTTGCACCGCGTCTTACTAACCGTTCGGGTTATACGCACCTACGCTAATGTGCAATGGTAGGGTGATTGTGAGATGAAATGAAGGACCTACAGTTTAACGTGGAATCTGAACCACGGTGGAGACCTGGCTAGAAGATATTATTGGGGACTATGAAGTCCTGGAGCTTTGGCTCCCTCTTAACATCCCCTTGGTTCCTTTCCCCAAACGCAATGTCAATTAATACTAACCTAAGCTGGTGGACACACGGTAAAAGGCGTCATTCTCGTCTTACATGTTTTGCCATTAACACAGAGGTTGATATTTGAGTCACAGATGAGTGTACTAAGGATACTTTTTTCCTAAATGTATCTCCACTGTCCTTCCATGAAAATGCGTGTACATTTTATCTAAATACCACTTTCCATATCCCTACCCCATTTGTTTAGTTAAATGCGTACAGCCCGAATGGCTAGTAAGACGTGGCGGCAAAATAACGTATACATATTTTTTACTCTTCCTCGTCTGGGCTATACGTATTTACCCTAAATGGAGTAAAGATTACGAAGGTAAAATATCGAAGAAGTGTAGGCCAACTCACACTGGCACGATGAGAGATTGAAACACCATTTAATAAAACCGTGCTTAGTATATCTGGCCAAGACTCGAACTCTGACCTACTCATCACCTACAAATGAGTTTGATGTCTAGTCTTCGTTCCCATTGATGCAGGTACGATTTATTGCATGGAATTTACACATACACACGTAAGACGCAGCCAGAAAAGTAAGTTTAGAAACTATAATACTGCGCAGATCATTCGTGGCCCCGGTGTCTTGTTCTCAACCATCAGCAGAATACTCTTTGGTTTGGTACCAACAGAAATACATTCCCAATCTGATGTGTGTAGAGCAGAGCACATGTACGATTGGTCAAAGTGTGGCCAGAACATATCACAGGTGCAGTTTTAACAAGTCCTGATTACCCTGGCAAAACACCACAACCCGCCACTATAAATTATTATTATTATTATTATTATTATTATTATTAACACCACCTCTTACTACAATGTGTAATGGTAGGGTGATTGTGAGATTAAATGGAGGACCTACAGTTTAACGTGGGATTCGAACCACGGCGAAGGACTGGCATTCCACACATTCACAAGTTGTGATTAATACACGTCTTGTCAGAGGTGAAGGAAGGGTTTGGCAATCAGAGAAATCTGTGCCGGGACCGAGGATTGAACCCTGGACCTCCAGCACAGAAGTGTTACCCCTAGACCGCCACTATAAAGATTGTCTTGTTTTTATCCAGACTGGATAAAATGCTCTGCACGCTCATGTAGTTCGACTCATAATGAACAAAGGAGAGTGTTGGAGGCATGTGAAACTTTGCGTGCGGCGTTGGTACCGCCCCGGGTAGTTGGCGCACGCTAACTTTTTTTTTTTACGTTTTGCCAGAACAATGCATGTATTGAACAAGTATTTGTCATATTTATATCAATTTGCTAAATCCTTTTATTTTGTTTAAACTTTTTTTTTGTGGGAGGGGAAGTTTATGAGAAAGATCCTACCTATGATGGCTCTTAGTGAAGTTCCCCCAACAATATATGTGAATACATATTTTTAGTATTGAATGTTTATTGAAGCTTTTTTTTAATCACTTCGTCTTACTACCTGTTCAGGTTATACACATATTTACTATTTACGCTAGTGAGCTAGAGATGAGGAAGCTTGTATTTAATTGAAGTGTACACTTATTTTCGGGTGAAAGGAGAGGGGATACACATTTAGGAAAAAAACACCCTCAGTACACCTGACCGAGATTTGAAGCTCATCTACCTGTCATAGGCAGTCTAGTCTAACATGTGAGTGACACCTTAGAGCCTATGTGGCCACCGAAGCAGAGGTTGAAGCAATTTGAAGTGTCCCAAAACAAAACTGAGGCTTTAGCTGACTTCAATAAGCTACTAGCTTAGACATTGATGGATAATTTCTGGGAGAGAAGTTGAATCGACAATCCCCCAGCCAACCTCATCAGTACGTTCCTGAATAACAAATACTCTTGTCCTTTAACGCTAATTTAGGTTTAATACATAGGTATAATTTAGAGAATGATATTCACCATAGCTGATACAAAAAACATCAAGTTCATTATATTCAAGGCTTTTTTTTTTCTGATGTTTTGGTATTTGTACTGAGCTCCCTATAGAAAAAATTCTAAATAACCTGCATTGGTGGACATGTGGGCTAAGGTGTCAAGCTAATTTGGTTTGTTTTTACTGTAACGGATTAGGTTGGGGTTAGAATTCTAATTGGGTATAGTGTAAGTTTTTTAATAAATTGTTTCTCGCCCTCTCCACACAAATGTGGGTACATCTCCATTAGCATGCTACCTCATTCATCCTAACTCAATTTATGTTACTAAATGTAAATAATACAAATGTATGGAAAGATGAAGCGCAATTTAAAAATAATGATATGATAAACAATGAGAATGATGGGAGTAAGAGATACATTTACAATTGTCTAAAAAGCAGATAGTGAACAAAATAAATACATTTTTCAACCCTCATCTATTTCATCTATTTAGGGTATTTAAACCCACGCTACGATTTCTCTCTATTTCATGTCAACTATAATAATAACCAAGTGATTTAAAATATCTCTCTATATATAAATCTGAACGTAGATCTCTGTCCGTAAGTAAAAACTCACATCCAGAAGAGCTGGAAAACTGAAAATTGTCATGAAAGTAGAATGACTGCTCCATGTAACTATACAAATCTATAAACAGTACATTTCAAAATAGGGTGGAATAAGAATTGATTAGAAAAAAACTTTTTAAATTCGGTAGAAAATTAAAATTTGTCAGTAAGGTAAAAGGATTACTCCAAATAATTATAAACGTCTGAAAACCTTAAATATTATATAGGACTCCAGGACACACGGGGGAGAAGGTGGGAGTAGGGGGGTGTACACATAAATCTAATTCTAGCTACTAAATGTCGTAGAATATCTAAATTTGGCAGGCAGGTAGAAGGACAATCCCAGATAATATATGTCCTAAAATTTAAAATTAGACATTTATGAGGGGAATGGAGGGTTGAAAGTTTTCAAATTCATTGATTTATCTTTTGAACCAGCTTACATAGAGCCTTGAAATTTAAATTTAAAGTTTCATTTTAGATTTGGGTGAGATCTTTTGAAGGATTTTCAAATTTTCGCCCTAAGAGGATGGAGAGATGCAAAACGTTGTGAGACCTAGTTACTCACTCATAACCGTAATTCTCCAACCCCTGCCCCTAGAAACTTGCAGTTTTGTTTGGCAGGAAGGCAGCGGAATTTACCCACATAGGCCTGACAAAAAAATAAGAAATTTCAAAATGGGGTCCGAGATATGAGTGTGGGGAATACATATATAATTAGACTTTTTTTAGATAAGGTAGAAAATTAAAATTTGGCAGACAGGTTAAGGAATCACTACCAATAATAACAAAAGTCTGTAAACCCTATATTTTATATGGGACTCTGGGAAATAGGACGGGGGAATATAATCAGAAAATTAGCTATTAAGTGTGGTAGAAAATCTAAATTTGGCAGGCAGGAAACAAACACAACTTCTTCTCAGTGTGGTATAAAACTGAAACTTGGAAGGAATGTAAAGGACCACCTAAAATAACCTTAGATTTAAAATTACAAATGGGACCCTGGGAAATAAGGTAAAGGGAGGGAGGGAATATAAGAAAACACACTTTATGTGGGATGGAAAATTTAAATTTGCCAAACAGGTAGAAGGATTCATCCAGATAACTAAATATATATTTCTAAGAAATAATTGGAGAAACGCCGGGCTAATGGGTGACACAGCTTTCCAAAACAAATACAAACAAATAATTCTCTGTGTGGGATGGCACTGAATTCTGACAAGCAGGCTTAGGGACTATTAAGGTCTACAAATAATCATTAAGGTCTGAATATTTTAAATTTCAAAATTGAAATCTGGAAGATAGGAGGGGGGAGGGCATGGGTGGAATATAAGTGAAAAAAGAATTTAAGGGTATGCAGAAAATTTAATTTTTCATTAATGTAGAGAAATCACTCCACATGTCAAAATAAGTGATATATATTTTCTCTTTATATAAGTGAGGGATAGTGAAATAGGGTGGCTTAAAAATTTACAAAAATAAAGGAATAAACTACCTATCAATGTGACAGAAGATTAAAATTTGTCAGGCAGGTGTAAGGACTACTCCAAAATGCACTGAAGATTTGAACATCCTTAAATTTCAAAATAAAAATCCAGAAAATGGAAAAGTGTTCCTTTCAATGTTTCCAAAAATATAAAACACTCCTCGGTTTAATAGGTAATTGCATTTTTTAATCAATTGTAAAGGAATAAAAAGAAGATTTTGAACGTTAAAAATTTAAATTAGGTTACGGGAAATGGTCAGAGATGTAATTTTCCAAAACTAAATTTATCAACCCCTCATTGGTGTGATAAATATTGAAATTTGGCGAGAAGGTAAAGATAAATAATACGGAGCTCCACACGGACTTACTAGCTCTATTGTTTAAAACTGGAGATATTTACTCAAAACTCGTAATATATGTGGAACAAAATAATATATACTAGCAAACCCAAGCATAAATTGCGCTATACTTATGTAAAACATGTTTTGACTATCGGTTTTAAATAGTATAGTTGTATTTTTAAAGAATTTATGTCCTCATTTGTATATCTGAACCAATAAAAAAGATCAATATTTGGTCTACAATGGTAAATCCTTCGTATCATAATTTCAAATTCCGGTTAAAATTTTCGACATTTTATTAGGTGTTGCACATCATCTTCAGGTCATCGCATTGCTATTAAATTCCTCATTTACATATTTTGACCAATATGAAATGTAGATATTGACTATTGAGTCTAAAATGATAGTGATAAATCATTAATGTACAAATATTTCCTCTAAGGGGTTAAAGGAAAAAAAACATATACGATATTGAGATACTTACTAATATGTAATTACTAGGGCTAGAATTTTGATTACCTAAAAATTGGTATAAAATTCCCCATTATAAATGCATTTATGAGCCAAAAAGTTTAAAAAATACTCTTTAAAACTAAAAAAACTGACCAAAAAAATAGTTTTTTCCTCGCTAAAAACAAGTCCAGTGGAAAAACCTTACAATGTAATTTAACGTTCCGTATCTGTGCCAAAATGAAAGTTTTTATTTTGTCAACAAAATATATTCCATATAAAATCAAACAAGTAAAAGACATATAAATAATTCAATATACATTTTCTGACAGTTTAATTTGACATGGCAAAGTGAGAGTTTTTATTTCAACAATCCAAAATTGCAATGCACAGTAAAAACCATTTGCAGACTTTCTATTATCTGTTAACAAAGCTTTAAATACAGAAAAGCCTTTTTCCCCTTCTACTGACACCACAGGAGCATGCCTGAAATAAACTACGTTACTTTGTTCAAAGTCTGTTGAAATTTCACCAAGGGAAAAGTAAGGGAAGGAAACTACCCTTAATTTTAGGGTTGTATATCCAATTCTATAAACCCCTTGGGGCAACCCTATGAAAACTTTATATACCAAGTTCTAGCCCAATTGGTAAAATAGTTTAGGGTTCTAGCCTGAGGTACAGACAGATGGCATTGCAAAAACAAATTTTTCAGATTCGGGGGATCATGAAACGTCGACATTCATCAAAATCTCGAGTTCAATTTTTTTACTACCACAACACTTTCTATACCTGTAAGTTAGCGAGAAAGTAAAAATATTCTCAGTGTGAAATAACATTAAAATTTGGTATGTTAGTAAACAAACCTGAAAAGTAGAGCTCGAAA
This sequence comes from Timema poppense, assembly GCA_902141375.1. Taxonomy (NCBI): domain Eukaryota; kingdom Metazoa; phylum Arthropoda; class Insecta; order Phasmatodea; family Timematidae; genus Timema; species Timema poppense. The sequence continues at coordinate 147,557 of CABFOV010000260.1, forward strand.
TTGATATATCTATTTTCGATGTGGTTGAAAATTGAAATTTTGCATGCACGTAAAAAAAACATATCAGATAACAAAATAGCTCAACTCGCAAGGAGGGGTCTGCATTTACAATGTGATGACAAAGTAGGCTCATGCCTTCGAGCACTCCTGTTTTTTGTGTGTGTAGAATTTCAAAATTATATTGTGGGAATCGAGAAATGTTGGGGGACGGAGTAAAAAAGCTTGAAATCCCTTCAAAGCTATTAGAAAATCTACCTTTCAATGTGAAATAAAATGTTTATTTGTTAAATTGGTAAAAAGATCACCCAGGTTAACAAAAGAATGGTAAATTGTTGAATTTAACACAAGGGTATGAAAGGTGGGGGAGGAGTGAGGGGAGGCTTCTAAATTGCTAAACTAACAAAAAAATCTTTATTGTACTTAGGTAAACATTGCGTCTGTTTGTGTACTTGGTTTGAGTGTTAGGTAAGATTTCTTTAAAAGCTTATTTTTTTTATTATTTCAATAATTGACTTCGTATTGCCATAGTTTGTTCAAGATTGTAAAAGAAAAAACTTTTGAAATGTTGGTCGCCAAATGTTGAATGGCCTAATTCAAAATACTCTTGATGCGGCTTGTCTACTCACCCGTAAAAAGAATGGGTCTAACAACTGATTTATCAATAAAAATTAAGAATTAGTTCTTATTTCTTTCTTATTCTATGACAACCTACAAAATATTTAAAGACACTTCCCCCTCCCTCAAAAATAAATTAAAATAAAATAACAAGAAGGGGGATGGTAAGGTAGAGAATACATTTTGAAATTTTTTCCAGCAGTAAAAAGAAAGAAAATTACAGCTTTGTTGTACACCAACAAATTTTATGACTTTATTTTAAGTTGAACTCACGAGTCTTTTATGAGTAGTATTTTGTTCGGTTGCTGGTTTAGTAAACACTTTGTAGCCTAACTTTCAAGTGTCATTATGTTGTTTAAGACGGGAAGGAATAATGAGGGAAAGCTGTGACGTGAATATAGTTATCAATAATAAACCTTTATAAACTCAAATCTTAAAGAAAGAACAAGAAAAAAAAAATCAATGTAACACGTGGCTTAAGGGGGACGTCTACCAGAGTGCTGAAACGCTTTGCACAAACCCGGAAATTCCGCGTTGTTTGTTATTTTAAAACATAGTTTTTTTGCCAAAATGGAGGCTTATAGACCTTTAGTTAAATACATTTAAATTGTAGTAAGGAAAAGTAAGAATGAGAATTATAAGGAACGCACTTGATAGAATGACAATTGGTTAATTAATTATTACACTTCTGAGTCAGTTAACATACAAGTAATGAAAAAGGAAAAAGCGGGGTTTAATAAAAAGGGAGATTGTTAAAACATAAAAAGTATATGCTAAGTCAATCAACAATATAAATTGATGAAAGTAATAAATAATTATTTATTCAAGGCTAAAAATTGATATTCAGGAATTTAATCACATGTAAATACATCAATTATTCACCTAAGTGTCACTTAGAAATTGATCAAAAGCAGCTTTAATTATAAAATAGTAAAAACCAGTAGTTGAACAAGATTCATGAAAAATGAAATTATTATAAACATTTTTATAATTATATAAAAAACAAAAATTGTAAATAGTGACAAACTAGAGTTGTTACCACAAATAACAATTAATAAATGATCAATTTTCTATAATATAAGAAACAGTCAACAAAAGCAATACTGCAGTATAAACAAATTTACTAATTAACTATTAATCTGACAGGAACTAAACACTTAAAATTCCATAAATATTTTTCCTAAGAATCACTTATATTATTATAAAAAAAATTGAGAAATTTATCAAAAATAGAAGTTGTAAATAGTTAAACTGAACAGGAGTGTTACAAGTGATAGTTACATGAAATAAATTTAATAAAATCTCAAAACAGTCAACAAGGGTAATTATGCAGTTTTTTTTATAAAAAAATATAATAATTTCATTTCTTTAATTGAATCTTGTTCACCTATTAGTCTCCTAATTTTAAATTCAAATTGCTTTTGATCAGTTTATAAGTGATTCTTAGGGAAAATAATTTATGTAATTTTAAATGTTTAATTCCTGTCATATCAATAGTTAATTTTTAAATTTGTTTATATTGCATTATTGCTATTGTTGATTGTTTCCTAGATTCTAGCAAACTGATCATTTATTATTTGTGGTAACAACTCTAGTTTGTCACTAACTATTTACAATTTTTGTTTTTGATAGAATTCTAAAAAAAATTCTAATAACTTCATTTTTCATGAATCTTGTTCAACTACTGGTTTTTCCTATTTTATAATTAAAGCTGCTCTTGATCAATTTCTAGCTGACACTTAGGGGAATAATTGATGTATTTACATGTGATTAAATTCCTGACATATCAATTTTTAGCCTTGAATAATTAATTGTTTATTACTTCCATCAATTCATATTGTTAATTGACTTAGCATATACTTTTCTGTTTTTACAATTTCCCTTTTTATTAAACCCCCCATTTTTTTCTTTTTCATTCTTGTATGTTAATTGACTCATAAGTGTAACAACTAACTAACCAATTGTCATTCTCCCAAGTACGTTCCTTATAATTCTCATTATAAACCTTTATTTTTTAGGTCTATAACAAAAAATAAATATTACAAATGTGAAATTAACTCACTTTAGAGAAAGTTTCCCATGAAAAGTCTCATTTCTAAGGTCAAAATAAATAGTTAGTAACATGTGTCTAGCCTTCCTCAAACAAATTGTCATTTTTAACTTGGCCACAACATAACATTTTAAGATAATAAATTGAGGATTGTTTTAGTAGTTTGGAAGCTTCAGAATTAACATCACCATAAAAAGAAATACCTCAAGTAGGTGGCGTTCTCAAGTCCGTTGTTATCTAGAGAGATAAGGTGCTCATTTTAAGAACTGATTTTTGACAGGCCTTACTAGTGAAAAATATTTTTCAAACGAGTTTTTATATAACATGATAAAACGATCATTATTGACTCTGTGAGGAAGAAGTTAAATGGTGTTAATTTATTTTACTATACTAGCTCCGCATCTTACTATTCGTAAGTGTTCCAGTATTTGGGTGAGGTAAAGGTGGAGAATCAATCAGCATATATTGTCATAGAATACGCAGTCAAGATTTGAGTTCCTCCCTTCCTGTCTCCGCTAAGTCAGACCAGATAAGAATGACACCTTTGGTATACCTTAATTTTGGTTGGAAGAACAGTAGAGAAAATTCAAACCCATTTCTTTGCGACCAACATTGAAATAATTTTACTATATTATTTGTGTTATTTTACAGGCATCGATAATATCTATCAAAAGTGACAGCTGCATAATACATAACTTGATGTATGAATATATAAAAATTGTTTTAATAACTTTAGTAACTAACTTGTACTGTTCTTCCTACCAAAATCGTACTATATACGTAATCACTGCTGAGGCTAGTTGCCATTTATACAAACAAAGCCAAGCCGCATATTTTAGGGAATAGTGATTTGACTAACGTAAAGTTAAAAACGTTTATAAATAATGTGTTGTTTGACTAAAGTAAGTTAATGTAAGAGAATAATTATTTTAAGGCTTATTCTGGCAGGAGGTTAACCCGCGCTGGAACATTTCCTTGAGAGTCAAGAGTGTTGGGTTGTCATCCTGCTGAGAATGGCTATATAGCTCATAATCTTGCATCCTGTTGACGAGCGAGCACGGTGCGGTGCGACCGATGGATCTTCCTGGCTGGTGAAACTCGAGATAAGTAAGTTTGTATGTGAAAATAAGACAGTGTTGTTGAATGTGTGACATTATCTAGCGCGTCTGACGAAATGACGATATTAAAATGTGATCTGGTGGTTCACCCCCACCGGAGGGTCGATCGCGGGTATACAGTAAGGTTTGCGAGTCTCGCTATCGTGCCTGCTCCCTCGCCACGGGAGATCTACCCGGTGGCTCATGTAGTAGTTTAGCATTTGCCTATATTAATAAATATATCTTATTGGACTAACTCACCAGTCTCATTCCCCACAAACCATCCATACCAACCCCAATCACTCGGGGTCCATCCTAACCATGTAAGTCCCTACGGTGCCCCGGTAGTGCTGTAGTAGGGTTAGCTACCGGGCACCCAGATAAAACTAGTGACCTTTCACCTTTTTGTCAGAAGTAGGACAGGGACGTTACAGTCAATTATTTACTCGGCAAGAAGGATTTGACACGTTTCAGTAGCCGAATGATCTGAGGCATCACTCTCGTGTTATACTGGCCTACTGATGATCGAGAGGTCAGGGTTAGAATCCTTGTTGGGTTTACCGAGGGTAATTTTTTACTAAATGGTTTCTCACTCTCCTTCCAAGCAAATTCAAGTAGATTACCTCTAAAATTCTTCCTTTATCGTACTTACCCCATAAGAGTAATTTTCATATATGCGTATAGCCTGAACAAGTAGAAAGATACAGTGATAAAAAAGAGGGTTTGAAACAAAATGGTGGTCTAGAACAGGGATTCTTAATTTTTTTTCCACCCATGACCCCTTTTCAACCGAACCCAAGTGTAAAGGCATATAATATAGGCAAACAAATCAAACATTTACTGATCATAAATTATAAAGGAATTTGTTTTAAAACGATTCTTTGGTATACATATTATTTTGTCATTCATTAAAGACGGAAGCATGTTTGTGCATACTAATGGGATGGATGTTTGTGTTTATTTTTACATAAAGAATTAAATCTTGGGAATATTTGATACTGCAGGACCAGAACCAAGGTTGCATTAAAGTGGAGCAATGCAACACCTCGGATTCATTACGCGTTTGATTTTGAATTAATTTTTGGTCTTTGCACATTCAGAAACCTTTTACTGTTGTCAGACTTTTCGAGACCCCAACATTCAATTACACAAACCCATATGGGGTCGCGACCCACAGTTTAAGAATGTCTGGTCTAGAACAAAACCCACGCCAGTAGTCACGCGTTCTATATTTAAAGCTCATTTAATCTGGTTGATCGGTGATAGAAAGGTTGGGGCTTGAAACCCTACCTGGTGCATTGAAGTCC
>CABFOV010000260.1:153028-187611 GCA_902141375.1 Timema poppense
TACAAAAAGTCGGGTACATTTATTCTAAAATTCTAACTTGCTTATCCCTAACATATGAGCGTAATTATTATTTATGCATGTTACCTGAAAAAGGACGTGATACAAAAATCATACTATAGAAACAATATATTTAAAAAGTATCCCTAGTCAGGGGCTCGAAAGCAATACCTTGGATTAAATAAATTTTATCCGCCTCGGTGGCATATTTGGCTAACGCGCTAGATTTGTGTTGAGCTAGACTGCTGAATACGGAGATATCTAGGTTCGAATCTTGGTCGGGTTAATTGGGGGGGCGGGGGGGGGGTTCCTGAATGGTTTTTCACTCTACCTCCAGGAAAATGCGGGTTAACTTCCTCTAAATTCAACCTTCTCAATTCATAGCCTATTAGAGTAATTGGTACTTAGGCGTATAACCCGGACGGGTAGTAAGACGCGGTGCTAAATAAATAAATAAAAAGTAATAATTTTACTCTACCAATCTGACGCTTCTTGAAACTCAGGTTCGAGAAACGTTCTTTCATATATTTGTATGTGTTCCGCGTCTTACTACACATACACGCAATCAGAATATTTAGTTTGTAGGAATTGGGACGATAAAGATGGACTCAAGAATGACTGTGCCCACATTTGCGTGAAGGAGGATAAGAATGAATTTAGCCACTCAATACATTCGTCTGAGATTCTAATTCCAACTTCTCGTTGCAATAAGTCCTTAATGTTTTTAACATAATTTAATTTAACATGTTTTTTAAAGTTTTATTATTAAAGTTAAAGGCTATGGGAATGAAGTTTGTGAGGAGCACGTTAGCTGTCACGAGGAGAAACAGGATTAGAAATGAAGTTGTCCAAAAAATGAGTGGGGGTACAGGGAGTGCATGAGATAATAGAGTAAGCAAGACTGAGATGGTATGAACATGTGATGAGGATAGGAAAGGAGAGGATGCCAAGGAAAATGATGGAAATTAAGTATGTAGGAAAAAGACTGCAAAGAGGGCCAAGAAAAAGATGGGAGGATATATAACAGAAAGTGTGCAAGTGAGAGAAGGAGAATGGAAGAAATTAAAGGAAGAAGAGTGATGGAAGGATAAAAGAAGATGGAGGCATTTATCTAAACTTACCCGGCCACTGGCTGGAAACTGTTGATACTGATGATTATTATTACTAAAGTACTTAAGCTCTAAAAATAATATGCATACTTCATGCAACAATACAAATACTATACCATGTCCCCAACAATAATAAAGAACCACAAACTATTTAACCTGAGAGCACAATAGAAATTTGTCAAACATGATTGTTAAATGCTTAAACAAACACGTGTTAATTTTCAAAACTTTATTTAAGTATTATCTCACCCGCCACTTCAATGCCGTCACTATGGAGTATCGCATCGGCTTGTATACCTTCTCGCTGGGTCGGAAAAAGATCCCCACTTGATATTTTCCCTATTTTTATACAAAAGAGTGTAGAAATGAGCCGATACGATGAGATACTAACAAGTGTGTGACAACATTTACACAACGCGTTGAATTGTTCCGAACTAAAGCTCAACTCAAGGGATGCGCGGATATGCAACGACGCTCACCACATGACTCTCAAACACCTACCCTGTATGAATACTTCCTCTAAAAAAAATGACTACCCACTTCGGTGGCTACATGGTCAAAGGCGCTATTCTCGAAATAGACTATACTGTCAAAGATGGGGAGATCGGGGCTCGATCCCGGTCGGGCGTAATGAAGGTGGGTTCTCCCTTAAGAGTTTTTCCACTCTCCCTCCATGAAAATGCGAGTACACTTCCTTTAAATTCAACGTCCCAAGTCCCAAACACATTATTGCAATTAGTACATATACGTACAACTCATACGGATAATAAGACGTGGAGCTAGAAAGATAAACAAAAAATTGCTTATTTTTTTTATCATCACATCTTACTACCTGTTCAGGTTATACGCATATGATAATTACTATAATGGGGTAGGGATGAGGAAGGGGTATTAGAGAGATCATTTACGTGCATTTTCATGGAATGAAAGTGAGAAACCATTTAATAAAAACTGTTTGAATAAATTTGTAGTGTAGTTTGGTAGCCATGGAAGTTTAGTTGCCACGGAGAATAAAGAAGAAACGTTTGGTATCTACAACAAACCCTTCTTCTTTTGTCACCATGTTATATTAGTTGTTTAATGTTGTGATCTATTGCTAATAGATAGCTTTTATGTCTTAATACTTCTTTTTTTTTACCTTTAAACCATTGAAAATCCTCGGATGCTATGATCCTTCAAATATATCACAGCCACCTATGTCTCAGTAGTGGTTTTATTCTGCCGCTAGTTCGGATTACAATACTTGTACATGTAAGGGAATAACGGGAATAAAACTAACGCTTGTACATTTAATTGTGCATGACTAGCGAAGCTTGGGAAATATAAATAATCTACAATTTAAGTTATGGGTATAGCATCATCAAGTATTATATTCTTACATCTATAATAACAAAAGAAAGTGTTTGCCTGAGTGTGTTTTTGTTTGTGTGCGATGCCCAGATAAATCTACGTTGTAGAGATCTGAAATTTTTAACATAGGTGGACGTAAGGTGGTCTAAATGCACCTCGAAGCCGGATTTTAAAATTTTTAATTAGGTTTATAATTACGTTTCAGAGACAACTGTGATAAAAATATGCCGCGTCGTCCTCAGAAGAAAAAATGTGTACGAAATCGGCAAGGAGAAAACAGAGAAAAACAACACCTTTCAGAGATAACGTTTCATTTTGAATCTGTAGATGGCAGCACATGGCAATGCATAATACCTGTAGATGGTCATGGGCAACGCCATGTGGGATTGCTAGTTTGAAATATGAGTGAATAATTATCCTGCTCTCGGGATAAATAGTTGATAGCTCAGTGGTAGGTATTGTTGCACTAAGTCGAGGGCCTCAGGTTAGATTTCATGTCCAGATGTAGCTTTACAAATGTACGAATATAGCAATATAGCTATATTCGTAATCAATAGATCAATTCGATCTCCCAAACTTCACTATTCATTGTACAAGCTTTAGCTTTCTCCATTTTGACTAACTGTATGGGGTCTGGTTGTTGTACCTATATTCGAATTAATATCAAGAGTTTGCACTAAACGCGTTGATAAACTTTGATTCAAAAATAAAATATTATTACAGCCTATTTAAAATCTCAATAAAAATATTTTTGAAAGGTAAACTTTTTAAATTTTAGTATGCACATTTGTTTATCAAACTATATAGTTCACGCTTTAATCCCAGTCTATTAAATAATTTTTAGAGATTTTGTGAACATGAGTATGAGGATGAGTTTAAGGAAACATATTCCACATTCGTCTGGAGATGAGATAAGGGATCAATACTGTGTAACGTGATATAAATAATAGTAAAACATTTGTATCAACATTTTCATCCATTTAATTCAAGAGGATAATTTTGTTCACAACTTTCATCGAGCTATTTACACCGAGAGTTATGATGATTTCTTCTACTTTCTTTTCCCGAGATGATATTAAGTACGGTATATTCTTCGTTGATGCTTATCTGCAAAAATAACAACTCACAAACATAACTTTTACTTTTAAAAGAGTTGGATATGGAATTCCTAAAAAGTTAAATAAAACCTATCTCTGTTACATGTATGCCTTCTGAGCTAAGAGTACTAGGCTCGATTCTCTGCACGACTTTTAAATGAAATAATTTGCCATGGTTCGCTTTCCACCATGACAATTTTACGGTCGGGAACATTTTTTTTATCGCTGCGTCTTACTACCTCTTCACGTTATATGCTTAGATGATAATTACTATAAGGAGGTATGAGGAAGGAAGCATTTTAGAAGTAATATACCCACACTGGCATGGAAGGAGAGTGGGAAATCATTTAGGAAAACCACTAAATGTTGTGTTTGCTTTAGCGTTAAGTAAGTTTGTAAGTCGTGTTTGATGTCATTATTTAAATAATAAAGCCCACCTTATGTGTGTTATACTATCCATAACGGTGGTCACATATTCTAGAGGTTCAATAGCGCAGTAGACTGGTTTGATTGAGGTGGGGAGGTAGAAATTTACATCCTGGTCGGGTGCACTAAGTGTGGCTTTCCAAATGAATTATTATTATTGTAGTTTTCACATTTCACACCTGTCACATAGATTAAGTTGTTAAATAACCCAACATTATTACAGGAGCTTTAGTATTTGAATAATAGGACACACTTCTACAGAGCTGTTATTTTAACAGCTGGCATCAAACCATGTTCTCCCAGATTCATGGCTGTTCTTCATAATAGTTCAATCTAGAGGATCAACTAGAATTATCAGGAATAGTGAAGTACCAAGTATAAATCAGAATGAAGGAAAGTAAGTTATTTAGAGACACACTATCACAAATTATTCTCGTATACTGTGAGCAATAACCATACGATTAAATTTGAATTTTAAAGTCTCGTAAACTTAAACATAAACGATGTAAATTAATTCTTAGGGTATGTGCATGAGTTAAGGGACAGACAACAGTTTTCAAAATACTACGGTTATTATACAACTAAACTATTTAAATATAATTTACGTTCATCGGTGAGTCTATGAAGGCTATTATGGCAGCGTTTCCGAAGTAATAAAAAACTATTTGAGGTCTGAAAAGAGTTATTGAGCTTTAGATTTACACTAAAGTCATAAAAGGTCTGAACTGTCCATAGTTTTTCTTAGAAGCTCTCTGATTTGGACAAGTAAAATAGGCTTAATTGGGCGTAATTTCGCCTTGAATGACGACTAATAGACGGTAGTAAATGGTATAGAATAAAATTAAAATAAAATAATATATAAATATAAAACTACCTTATTTTGTTAATTTGTCAAACTCGAGTTTTGAAGTATTTTTCAATTTTTTTTTTAGCATCTCCTCTTATTTACCTATTCGGGCTATTCGTTGCTTTTAATTAACAACATAGAATACAAACCACAGGCCTGTGATTATGTGGGCCAATCTCTTACCAATGAGATATCCTGGTTCATTTTGTGTACCAATCCAAGGTCATTAGGCTCTTTGTTATTCTGGAATTGTTTGGTTTGCCGGTGATGGGGAGGTTTGGATTCTAATCTCACCGAGGTGTACTGAAGGTTTTTTGAAAAAGTTTTCCCATTCTGCTTCCACGCAAGGGCGGTTTCATTTAATTTAAATTATAGCTTATTAATTTTTACCCCATCAGCAAAATGTAATACGTATAGCCCAAACGGGTAGTAAGACGCGTAGGGAAACAAAAATGTATGAGAAATGCTCAACTTTCTCTTTAAGATGGGCTTGTAGGAAATGTGAAAAAATGTCATTTTTTGGCAGTTTTTATAGTAAAATATTTTTTTAACCAAAATAAATAAAATATTTCTTCCTTAGATACATGAACATTTAATTTTATCGCATAGTGAGCTCAATTGTTGTTATATATATATATCAAGGATGTCCTGGAATTCAAGTTCAACTTTTTCTCTTCATTTGAAATATCTCATCTAATGCCGCACCACCACTAAACCGCCGCAGTCCCCTTAAAGTACGCTCGAAAGATTAAATAATAAAAGTGGTATCATTTTGTCGCATTTTTTTTTAAACTTTACTATTCAATAAAAATGTCTTCTGGCACAGATTTAGCTGATTGCCAAACACTTCCTTCACCTCTGACTAGACGTGTATTAATCACAACTTGTGAATGTGCAGAATGCCAGGCTTCCACCGTGGTTCGGATTCCACATTCTACTGAAGGTCCTCCATTTCATCTCACAATCACCCTACTATTACACATTAGCGTAAGTACGTATAGCCCGAACGGGTAGTAAGCCACAATGCTAACAATAATAATAATAAAAATATATAATCATTAATATATATTTTTTGAGAACGAAAACAAAAGAACAGCTTATTCTATTTATAGTATCTACGGAGGAGATCTGTAAGAGTAAATTAAATGTCGATCGTGCGTTAGGTTCAGCCATATTTTCTTTTTAAAAAAAAGACAAAAAACTTATTCAAGAAGTTAACGGCAACATTTCACGAAAGCGACTGTACATTACAGCATTCATCTGACAAGGTAACCTTGAATGCATCATGCGTCCAAGCGTGTAATTACGATCTGACGAGGCGGCAAGGATTTCAATCACCGAGTTACATGAGATTATCTTCAACTTAACCGATGTACATGCAAGAAACACGAGTAGATCGATTGATTCCCTACCTGTGGCTCAAAAAATATTAAGGAGGAAGACCACAACATTTTTATTATTACTACTTCGTCTTACTACCGGTTCAGGTTATACGTGAATATGTTAATTACTCTAATGGGCTAGGGATGAGAACGAAAACATTTTAGAAGTAGTCTACCCGCATTTTCATGGAAGGAAAGTGGTTAGACACTTAGGAAAAAACACCCTCACTAGATTCAACTGGGACTTGAACCCTGATCTCCCCGTATTAAGCAAGCCAGTCTAACATCAGAGTGACGTCATAGACCGTTCATCCACTGAAGTGGATTTCTACACTAAAAATTAGGAATGAGAAAGGTAAAATTTAGAGGAAATGTGCTAAATTTACATTGAGGGAAATGAGTAAACTATTGATGAAAAACCACTATCAGTACACTCGTCAAAGATTCGAACTCAGACCACCCCATAATACCAGACAAGATGGGTGTTTAAGTTTACATGCCCAAAGAATGTTATGAAAAAGTTAGGAGTTAAGAGTTCATCGTGAATGTCATGAATATGTCATATTTTTGCTGCTCATGAGTGACTGGATACACGTGCGAATTGTGGGTTTACATCGGTTCTGGGGCATCCCTCTATAAATAAAAGAAGAAAAGTTGGAGTGTCAAAAGAATAAAGTTTTTTTAAATTTATATTTTATTTTATTTTAGAAACCGCGTCAATAGATATTCCAAGGGTTAAGATCCTGTTTCTAGGCCGGCCGGACATCAGACGGCGGATGGCATTGTAATTTATCATGTTTGTTTTCAAGTAATAATATTATAAAACCAGACATTGATTCTTTCTTAATTTTAATTTGTTGTAATTTATCATGTTTGTTTTCAAATAATAATATTATAAAATGAAACATTGATTCTTTCTTGTTTTTAATTTGTTGTAATTTATTATGTTTGTTTTCAAGTAATAATATTAGAAAATCAAACATTGATTCCTTCTTGTTTTTAATTTGTTGTAATTTATTATGTTTGTTTTCAAATAATAGTATTATAAAACCAGACATTGATTCTTTCTTAATTTTAATTTGTTGTAATTTATCATGTTTGTTTTCAAATAATAATATTATAAAATCAAACATTGATTCTTTCTTGTTTTTAATTTGTTGTAATTTATTATGTTTGTTTTCAAATAATGATATTATAAAATAAAACATTGATTCTTTCTTGTTTTTAGTTTGTTGTAATTTATCATGTTTGTTTCCAAATAATAATATTATAAAATCAAACATTGATTTTTTCTCGTTTTTAATTTGTTGTAATTTATCATGTTTGTTTCCAAATAATAATATTATAAAATCAAACATTGATTCCTTCTTGTTTTTAATTTGTTGTAATTTATCATGTTTGTTTCCAAATAATAATATTATAAAATAAAACATTGATTCTTTCTCGTTTTTAATTTGTTGTAATTTATCATGTTTGTTTCCAAATAATAATATTATAAAATCAAACATTGATTCTTTCTTGTTTTTAATTTGTTGTAATTTATCATGTTTGTTTCCAAATAATAATATTATAAAATAAAACATTGATTCTTTCTCGTTTTTAATTTGTTTTAATTTATCATGTTCGTTTCCAAATAATAATATTATAAAATCAAACATTGATTCTTTTTTTTTGTTATTGTTGTTGTTGTAATTGTTAAAATTCAAACAAATTCTTGGGGATGAAGTAAGAGGTGTGTGTGAGGGGGAAGAGGGGTTGATCACGCCCTCTTCGTCTTCGAACTAGCACACCTACCTGCCTCGTCCTGCGCACACTTATTCTCAGGAGTAGGCCTATCGCAATAATACTAGTTTAAGTTGTTTTGATACCAAACCATTTGTATTCAAATTCTCCAATGATGACATTAATCAGAAGTGACAGAGACAGATACATCGAATTGATAGCAATTTTTAGTAACGATTTCAGTTAGAATAAGTAATCTGGTTTCTCGTCATTATTTTAATTGAGTCCATGTTAAGATAATGAACCTGCTGATGATGGGGAAGTCGGGGTCCAAATGCCTGTTGGGTCTACCGAGGTCCCGGGTTCGATTACCGACAGGTACCGGGGAATTTTCCTCGAAAGGGGAATAATAGCCATGTTCACCGGGGTTTAGCTGATTAGGCTTAAGTTTTATTTTAATTGGCTCCACCTTGTCATGTTCACAATCATAATCCCTTCATCTCATCGGGATATGGAAAGAGTCCCCATGAAAACGATGTACGATTAGTTCATTCGGTTGTTCCCTGGGCATCAGTACATTAGTCCTGGCTAATATTTCCACAAACTGAACTACAGATTGATGTAGCCCTGACAGGCCATGGTTATTATTATTATTATTATTATTATTATTATTATAATTAGAGTAAATTATCATGTATGCGTACGACCTAAACAGGTAGTAAGTTGTGATGATAAATAAAATTAAAATTGTACAGGACAGTTTAGAGCTACTAGAATCTCATGTTCTGTATCTGAATAGGCTGTCACGTGATTTAAAACGTCAAGTTCAATATAAACTTAACTAATTGAGCTGGTGTGAATAAAGGTATCAGTAACTTCATGTTGGTGACCTGGCGGTCTAGGGGTAAGGTGTCAGACTTCTATGCTGGCGGCCGGGGTTCAATCCTCGGTCCCGGCAAAGATTTATCTGATTACCAAACCCTTCCTTCACCTCTGACAAGACATATTGTGAATGTGGGGAATGCCAGGCCTCCACCGTGGTTCGGATTCCACGTTAAACTGTAGGTCCTTCATTTCATCTCACAATCACCCTACCATTGCACAATAGCGTAAGTGCGTATAACCCGAACGGGTAGTAAGATGCGGTGCTAATAATAATAATAACTTCATGTTTGAACTGCCAGGCACGAGGCTCGAATCCTAGTCGGATGGGTTTTATTTTTATTATTTTGTTTGTTTCTTAACCTTTGTGAACATTATTTCAATATATACAATAGTTTGTTGTAAATATAATAAATCTAGGCCATTGTAGATACTATCTTTTTAATCATTGAATTATAAGCCTATTTCACCAGATGATTAAATAAGATAATATTTAACGAAATGTTTATTCGCTTTGTAAGTGTTACTAACGGGAAATATTTCACAAGATAGTTATTTAGAATTATTACAAATTGCAGCTTCACATTTCCAAATTACACAATTACTATTTCATTACTTGATCAATGGCGCCTTAAAAGAGAGCCTTTTGCTTAAATTTACTGTGATTATAATTAATATATACATTTACCTTGAAGTGCTATTATTTTTCTTTAATACTCGTACTTTTACATCACGTCTCCTTCGCTCCTATTACTGCTTCTAATATTAATACTACCACTACTGCACTACTGGTTATTAGTTATAGCAGAACTGAAACTACTACTACTATTACTACTACTACTACTACTACTACTACTACTACCACCACTACCACCACCACCACCACCACCACTACTACTACTACTACTACTATTACTACTACTACTACTCTTCCTACTGCTGCTGCTCCTCCTACTACTACTACCACTACCACTACTACTACTACTACTACTACCACTACCACTACCACTACCACTACTACCACTACCACTACTACCACCACTACCATTACTACTACTACTACCACTACCACTACTATTATTACTACCAATACTACTACCACTACTAATACTAATACTATTACTACTAAAACACCTCTTTTATTAATTATATCAATTTAAATTGATCATTCATTATATATGTTGGCCGCAAAGCCAGAAAACGGTCAATGGACGGAATTTTTGCTCAATCTTAGGAGTGGACGTTTTAAAATGACCAAAGCCCGTAATTCTGTTCAATTTCGGGCTTTGACCATCTCCATCCGGTTATGTTTGCATATCAATCAGATCCACCTGCCCGCTTGAATTCGTGTGGTTTCCCAAAATTGAGCGTGTGTCACCTGCTCAGTCAGGTCAGGAAACGAACTAAAATGTTATTTTAAAATGTTACTTCAAGCTTTGGTCGTTTAGTAATTGAACAATCCTAGGTTTGGCTGTTTGGAGACGGCCGAAGTCCGAAATTGAATAGAACTTTGGGTTTTGGTAATTTAAAAACGTCCCAATCTTAGGATTGAACAAAGAATCCTTCTCAGCCGTTTTCGGGCTTTGCGTCCAACATATATAATGAATGCTCAGGTCACACAACCATGAGATTAATCTTTGGAGGATCAATTTGAACCCAACAGATACACGATTAGGCCTACGTTCCAACGATAAATTTCATCGAAGTGTGATTTTTTGCATTCTAAGCTTCACAACGTCTAAATTGAGTTCAGTGAAATAGTGTTTTATTTCAAAAATATTTTATTTGAGAAGAAAATTAATTTCTTCTCTTTAATACTTTATCCATAATTGATTATAATATGATTGAATACGAGCTCTTCCTCCTGTGGTAAGGTGTGTTTTATGAACACTAGAAGGACATAACATAAGCCTTCCACCGATAACACTTCATTCATGTAGGGTCTACACCTCTGCTTGACAGGATAATAAATAGACGG
Organism: Timema poppense; assembly: GCA_902141375.1. Lineage (NCBI taxonomy): Eukaryota > Metazoa > Arthropoda > Insecta > Phasmatodea > Timematidae > Timema > Timema poppense. The sequence goes on from CABFOV010000260.1 coordinate 163,819, forward strand.
CCATTAGCCACGAAGCTACTCTTTACCGTATCATACCGCATCATAGAGAACCATTAATTCAGGCGGACTCTGACGGCAGGTCGGGGTTCAAACTCGACTTGCTGAAAGGGTGATGTTTTAATAGGGTATTTATATTTCTCAAGTGTTTATTTAACTTAATTTTTTTATGGCAGACTTCTTACCCCCTTTATTTCTTAAACCACTTCTTACTACACACACCCACACACCCCAGTCTAGCCACATGTTTACACTTTAATTGGGTAAAATTTAGAGGATGTGTAACAACATTTTCATGGAGGGAAAGTGGAAACATTTAAAATTTACACATACATCCTTCAAAGAGTCAACTATAGTCAGATTGCGTTGGAAGAATATTTTAGAAAGTTTAAGAAAAAATATATATGGTAGCCAAAATGTATAAATGTTAGTTACAAATAACAAATCAATTTCGAAATTGGCACCATCTAAAAAAAATTAACAGTTTCAGAACCCATTGCCCGGCGTGAAAATGGGTGCAAAGCAGCTCTGGTATTTTTTTTCAAACAATCGCGAGATTCAATTATACTATGTAATAACGGGAAAACATTGTTCCCACGTCTCGCCAAGGTTAAGATGATCCTAGCACAATTAGTTCTTGGACGTAGCATAATTAGGAACTAGAAAGTTCTCGTTTCAGTGATATTTACATTTATAAAAAAAAATCCTCCTCAGGCAAAATTACTATTACTATCCCATAACGATCGGGATTCAAATCCTGACATCTCAGTCACCGGAAAACTAGATTAGATGAGGCTGAACGTCAAGATTAATGTTTTACGATAACAGAGAGTTTGGGGTTTGAATATCATCTTGGTGTATTGAGTTCCNAATGTTTTACGATAACAGAGAGTTTGGGGTTTGAATATCATCTTGGGGTATTGAGTTCCCACCCCCCCCCCCCACCCCCCGCAAATGGCTTACCACACTTCCTACACATACATTCGGATACAGTTTCTTTAAATTCTGTCTACCTCATCCATAGACCAACTGTGTATCTAAATGCAAATAGACTGGACGAGTAGTAATGCCCAGGACAAAACATAAATACATTAAATACAATATTTAACAATACACGTTTCAAGGTACTTTTAGCTACCCATGAATGTGCAATAGTAAATGAATATATGTTATGATGGGCTCATATTTACAATAAGAAGATGAGACTTGTTCGTTAAGATGAACACGTTTCCCACTCCTGACGTCTGGATTCAAACAGTTCGACATATTATGAATTATATGTGACCTCTCCTTAAATGTACAGCCTTGTTAACAAGTTGATAGCGCCCAGGAGGGATGCACTCAAGTCACGAATACAAGTTGGCATCTGAAGAAATGGCGAGTTTTCGATTAGATACTTTAGAGGAAATAGTAAGTTTTTTTTATATCCCTATTTCTCTTCTCCACATACGCCCCCTTCCTTCGTTTAGTCACTGTGGGTTGGTCAGGAAGTCTTCGTAGAGACTGTGACAGCTTTTTCTTGAGATTAACTTGATATTATTCCCCCCCCCCCTTATCTTACTACCCATCCAGACAATCTCTTTTAATTAAAATAATGACCCGCTTCAATGGCTGAATGGTCTTGTTAAGACTGGCCTACTGAAGACGGGGAGATCGGGGCTCAAATCTCGTTTGGGTTTACTGAGGGTGGTTTATCCTAAATGGTTTTCCACTCTCCTTCCATGTAAATACGGGTAGATGACCTCTAAGATGCTTCCTTCCTCATCCCTACCCCACTAAAGTAATAATCATATATGCAGGTAGTAGCACGCGTTGATAAAAAAATGGGGTAGGTATCAGAAAGGTTGGGTTCACCCCAAATAATATAGATAAACCATCTAGGAAAAAATACCTTCAGTACACCCGGCCAGGATCTTAACCCTGACCTCCAAGTCTCCAACGAATCAGATCAAATGAGACTAACATTTAGTCCACGTGGCCAATAATGCGCATAATTAATATTTGTTCGCGGCAGTTTTATGAACTTAAATTCTCAATTACATATTGATGACTGTCAGTGCACTCAACCGGGATCGCACACCGATTTCCCAGTCTTCGACAGTCTAGTCCAACATGAGAGTAGTGTGTTAGACCACGCGGCCACCCAAGCGGGTGTATATTTTGTTTCGAATATGCTTATTACTTTTTCTTTCTTGTGCTGGCAGCTATGAACCTATGGTCTTTGTATTCCTTCTTCATGTTGAAACGTCAAAACCTTCCAGATTCACTTACAAAAGTGACTTAAAACCTGACAGTAAATTATAAGATGACATAACACACCAGAATAATTACAGGTCAATTGTTCTTTCAGCTGTTGCATAGGTGTTAGAAAAAAATAAAGTTTTTTTGGAACAAAACAAAAATACCTGAAGATTGATGATTGTCTATTTAGTTCTAATGGTGGTGTAAGGACGTAGGTACACAGCCATGGATGTTTTCAAAGATGTAATAAACAACTAACTATACGACATGTACAACCTTAGTGTATGTGAGCTTCCTTGAGTCTAATCGAGACTTTAAGGGGTTTCCTTACAAAGAGCTGGGATGTGTTTCAGACGACTGTAAGTTCCATGGTATTTATTAAGTGGTTTGTTATTTTAAAATATATCTCACGCCCAAATGCCCCCATGAGATATTAAACTTATCTTTTAAATTTTGCACCTTTAAAAATATTCTTGATATAATGAAATTAGCTAATTTTCAGCGACGTCAAACGAGAAACGTAGCAGATATAAAATCAAAATAAATGGTAGAAATATAGATTTGAGTTTTCCCAAACATATAAAATTACTTTTAACAAGGTCATGACCCACCTCGGTGGCGTAGTTAGCTAACGCGCTTGTTTCGTGCTGAGCAAGACTTCTGAGGACGGGGAGATTGAGGTTCGAATCTCAGTCGGGTGAACTGGGGGTAGCTTTTCCTGAATGGTTTTCCACTCTCCCTCCAAGAAAATGCTGGTTCACTTAATCTAAATTCAACCATCACAATTCCTAAACCATTAGCGTAATTAAAACTCAGAAGTATAGCCCGAACGGGTGGTAAGACGGGGTGCTAAATAAAAACAAAACAAAACAAGATTACTAACAGAACATTTTAAGGTAATTGAGGATTGTTTTATTGGGTTTGAAGATTCAGAGCCACCATTTTCATTTCGAAATAACTATTTTTAAATTGTTGTAGTTGTCAAAATCTGGGGAAACAGTTTCAATGGTCTAAATTCCATTGTTTTTTAATGAAGACTATAGTTGACACACCACGATCCAACCCTCTGTTCGAGTTGTATTACCTACCAAAATGAGGTGCTATCCGAGGTGTGAAACAGGAACCTGTGTGAGCCACTTTCCATTGTTGAAGAAATCTAAACATGTATACGTTTTCCCGAGTCAACTTTTGGCAATTTGACATCTTGTAAGATGGGTCAGCTATCAGGCATCAAGTGGGAGGAAGTCTTATTCAATCAATATGGTTTAATATCTTCACTTATATTCGTCAAGACCCACCTCAGTGGTCGAATGGTCTAAGGCGACACTCTCGCAATAGGCCTAGCTGCCGATGACGGGGAGATTGGGCCTAGGGGGAATACCAGTCGTGTGCACTAAGATTGGTCTTTTCTAAATTGTTCTGCGAAAATGCGGATACACTTGTTTAAATTCAACCTTCGTCATCACATACACATTAATGTAGTTATTACATATGCGTACATCCCAAACAGGTAGTAAGACGCCATGATTTACATATATAAATAAATAAATATATATACATATATATATATATATATATATATAGGGAGACTATAAAGTCTGGAACCATAGGAGAAATGACTATAATCTTGTATTTGTTTGTTTGTTTACGAGTGAATAATGTCACTGACGAAAGACCACCGAGGTAAGATAATTCTTCTTTTTGGACAAGCGGGGTGGACGCAGAGGGACGTGGTGGCTGAGTTCAATGGGAGGCATCTGTGGAAGTCAGCAGTTGGAAAATTGCTGAATAAATTTCGCGGAACAGGATCGACTCAAGATAAACAGCGTTTTGGCATACCGTCGGTAGATGGAGATACCAGAATTGAAGTGCTTGCAAAGTTTCACGCTAGTCCTAAAAGATCAGTGCGGCGCACGAGCACCGAGATCGGTGCTCCCCGGAATATGGTGCAATTTTTTTTAAGTGAAAAATTCCATCCGTACAGATTGCAGCTTCTGCGTCATTTAACGGAGGACGATCCTGACCAAACGGTTGAAATGTGTGAATGCTTCCTTAGCTAAATTACAGTAAATCCATCTTTTTTTGAAACAGTGATGTTCTCAGACGAGGCAAATTTTTATATTTCAAAGGAGGCGAACAAACAAAATGTCAGGTACTGGTCACAAACAAACCCTAACTGGTTCATAGACAGTGAAATGCAAGACTCTCCAAAAGTGATGGTATTGTGTGGCTTATGGGACAATAATATTGTTGGTCCATTTTTCTTTGAATCAACAGTCACTGGAGAACATTATCTCGGTATGTTGGGCAATGAAATGTTAGCAGAAATTGATACTATCGGTGGCTATCCAGAGTGGTTTATGCAGGTTTCGTACGCCATTGGTTGGATGACATGTTTCACAGACACTGGATTGCAAGAAGGGGCCCTGTGGAATGGGCAGCAAGGTCACCCGACCTGAATTCTATGGAGTTTTTCCATATGGGAGATTGTGAAAGCTGAGGTGTATGCATTAAAAATTCTGAGTCTGAAACATCTCCGAGAAAGAATAACCGCTGCAATTGCTGCTCTGGAACCACGTATGTTAAAGACAATTCAAAGAGGTCTTGTAAAACGTCTCCAGAAATGCATTGAGAATGATGGTGGACATCTGGAGCACGTTTTTTTAGTAGGAGCATGTGCTATGCATCGTTTTCTCCAATGGTTCCAGACTTTATAGCCACCCTGTATATTCATCCACCAGGCCTTTTGTGCTTTAGGGTGGGCTTTTTATAAATTTGCCACCTAGATCTTGTATTCAAAGCTCTATGAGAGCTGTTTTTAATCTAGTTGCCAATCTCATCCCATAGAAGCTATCTATCGAAAGCTCAAAGGATCTGGTGCGAGGAATAAATAGTAACTCTGAATGTGTGTGTGTGTGTGTGTGTGTGTGTGTGTGTACTCAGAGATGTATGCGCGTGTTTGTGTTATATTATTATAGTGTTGAAACTGTTAAATAAATGGCTTAATCTAGTGTTTTTTTTTCAGCACAGGATCTTAATACCCGTTTGGTTTATATGTTTAAGTACTAGTTACTCTAGAGGTTGTAGGGACGAGGAAGATTACATTTAAAGGAAGTGTACCCGCATTTGCTTGGAATGAGAGTATAAAACTGTTTTGGAAAACCCACCCTTAGGACAACCCGGCAGAGATTCGAACCTTAATCTCTCCGTCATCGGCAGTCTAGTCTACTGCGAGAGTAGCGCTTTAGAACTTGCGGACACCAGATCGCGTCTTAATATATATAGCTAATTAATACTAGAAATACCCGTATAAATGTGTATAACATATTTTTACTTACTAATAATTTAAATGTATAGGATACAGTATTTCCTGGAGTAAATTAAATAGGGAATATTATATAAAACCAATACACCATTTTGCTTTCAATACGGGATTCAAACAATAACAGTTGGGGAAAAAGTTTCAACAAAATCAAAATTAAAGTATGACAAATTATGACTCTAAGGGGCCTACCTAGAGGAGCTATAAAACAGGTTGTGAGCTTCCAAAAATCCCGTGAAATTAGAAAAGTGGTTTGTTATTGTAAAATGTAGCTCAAGTTAAAATGGATACCTAAAAAAGGTCCCTATGTAATTAAAAAAACTTCTATTTTAAGATTTATAGTTAATATAAAAATATATTAGAGGGTAGAAATGGTTCGATTTTATTCATATTTCACGTGTAATGAGGAAGTTTGTAGATCAAAGTAGATATTAAGAATCAAATAGAATTAATTTTTGTTTAAGGTCACAACGGACAATTTTAAGATAATTGCCTAATTGATTATTGTTTTAGTAGGTTTGAAGCCTAATACCTGTCTTTCCCATAGTAAGCATCGCATGTGAGGATATTTCCCTCCAAATGGTTGGCGCTCTTACCTTAACAAGAGAATGATAGATATCTTAGTTTAGCAACTGACACGCGATGCGTCTCTGACAGAATGTCTTGTTCATCATTCCTTCATAGAGTGACAGTCGAAACCAAGCACGTAACATCCATGATGATATTTGTAATTCATCTGGTAGAGAGGCAGGAGGGAAAAGTTGCTTTTCTCCTAGAGCGCCTGTCATCTGTCTTCCAGTATTCTCATACAAGCAGCCCTGATTGTCTTTTGTTTAAAGGGGCGCCATATTTCTTACCAAACAACTGTTTGGCTTTGAAATAGTTACTGTAGTCAGTCAACGGGTATATATGTTTAGACAGCATGTACAAAAGAGCTGCAAACATTTGTTTGAACGCTATCTATATATTTAAAACAACCTTTTGACAATTATTAGTGATTACTGATTACCATGGTTCTTTCCATGACGTGAGCTCACAAGCAGCGGCGGTAACGGCCGCGGCGTATCCTTTAGTACTAATTATAATATGCATTTTTCAAACGCTACCATTGTAGACGAAATAGTTGGGCGTACAGTGATAACAAACCCAGCAAAAATCCTCAGTTCCGAGTTCCATATACTTGGTCTTTCTCTAACCTCATCGACGAAACGTTCAGTGTTGAATTCTTCCATATTCCAACACAACACAACCTCACACGTAAATAACAACCAATAAACTTACGGGAGGGCACCACTGAAGTTGGTGGCTATGCGAGCTGACGGCAGATCGCTACCGCTTGTATAAAAGGACGCATTACACTCAATGTATTTATAAACCGCTCGAACACTGCGGACGCTAACTATCAGCGGCTGGAATTACAGAACGCGGCGGAAGGTTTACCGCTACCGCATGTATAGATTGACTCATTTAACTCAATGCTGATAGACAACGCGGCAGCCCAACAACTGCGACCGCAACCGCGTGCATGAAAGAGCCCTTACCGAAGATAGTACCAATATTTGCAGATAGAAGGTGTCATGTGGCCAGCACATCGAACCCTCCGGCCATTAATCCCCGTTTTTTAGACTGGAGCAGCTACTTATGTATTCAAGTAACTCCTCATTTATCCTCGTAAGGTTAAGATTGACCCCATTCCAGACCCACTGCTTCACAGATACATTATAGAAATGCCAACAATCAAAACCAGGACCTCTGGATCTGTAGCCAAGAACTTTGACCCAACAAATTTTCATACATTAAAAAAAAGTATACTGTACACCGAGGATGTTTCCAAGCGTTTGGAAATTTTTAAAAATATTCAAAGTGAACGTTATGTCAGAAAATGAAAGTTTCTTATAACATTAATTTGTTGAGCTCTACCAAAACGAAGTTTTTCCATTCAAGCATTTAATTATAGGCTGTAGGTGACCTGGTGGTCTAGGGGTAAGGTGTCAGATTTCTGTGCTGACGGCCGGGGTTCAATCCTCGGTCCCGGCACAGATTTATCTGGTTACCAAACCCTTCCTTCACCTCTAACAAGAAATCTTGTAAATGTGAGGAATGCCAGGCCTCCACCGTGGTTCGGATTCCACGTTAAACTGTATAACCCGAACAGGTAGTAAGACGCGGTGCTAATAATAATAATAATTATAGGTTTATCATATCAAAGTTTACAAATTTTAGGCCACCAAGCCTCAAGCCACATATCATAGCTTACGATAGTCACTGAATTTATGAACGTTACTAAGATAGAGTTCCCAATATCATAAAAAAAAGTATTTAGCTGTAGATTTGCACCAAATATCTCAAAAGTCTAGATTTACTCTGGGCCTTACTTCAAACTATGTGACTAGAACTTTGAACTAGCAAGAAATTTGGCGTAACCGATATTTCATCTAAATATAACTGTTTTTTTATTTAGATTTTAAATGTGGACTACCCTCCCTAAGCATATTCTGATAAAAACACAACCTACAAACTAACTTACCCTAAGAAAACAGTATCAATATTTAACACCCAAATTAAATAAATTATTTATTTGTTATGAGTGTTGATACTTTTTCTTGGGAGAACAGGATAGATATATTTAAGTGTAACGAAGTGTACCAGCAAACACCCTCCCGAAATAAGGATAAAATGTACCAGCCAGCACCCTCCTGAAACGAGTACGAAGACACAAAGCTCCGGTATGACTAGTTGTAAAGTATACAAATACCCCAAATAAACCAAAAATCCCAATTGAGGGAAATTTGTTTAAGTTAGTTTGCGTTTGATAAATTTGACTAGGCCTACTTATTTAATATATTTAAATTTTATTTGTTGATTTAAGATCGCCCTTATCATTAAGTAATTTCCGTTTGTTTATAATGTATTTTTCATTAAAGTATTATTTATATTTTATTGCTCTAAACTTTAAGTTATTAATTTGTTTTATTGTTTTCCCTTGAACACCGACATATAATGTAACTATCTTTTGTAAGCCACATGAATTTCTGTATTTTTTTCAGTGCTAGCCTACTAAAAGTTTCGACCTATAATTAAAACTTTAATAAAGTAAAAGGGAAATTATTATTTGAGCATCTCTTTCGTCACAATGGGGGTAGAATAGGTTCAAATAAAGAACCGAATATACAAACCAAATGCCAAAGGACCATAAACTCAGTAGAAAGAAGTGTTACCGACTGAACTAACGTGTCAGGACAAATAATTTACTATTTCTACTATTTTTATTTTCTTCATTCACTCTCTAGCTATCCTCTACATACTGTTATAAAAAAGAAACACCCACTGATATTAGCGGTGGGGCAAATTGTCACCACTGCAATTGTCAGCTATTAGAATGAAATGGGATTGCCAACTTACATGTTTTTGTTAAATAAAAAACCCTCTCGTGTTCTTAATTGTGAAGCTCTGTCACGTTATTTTTTATTTCTTCATATAGCTAGGAATAGTAAACATGTTAATAGCTTTCACTTTGTGGATTAGTCCTTTCATTAATTGTCTCATCTTGATTTTGCTTCCTTGTATTTTAAAATCAAGGTGCGCTATGTTCTCATACACCTTATAATGGAACTTTAAATTAAAATAAATAGTTCCTTGATATTTCTTTACAACTTTAATGTGTAGTTAATTTAAATTGATTACCATTTATTAAAGCCATGTGAAAGAAAATAAATTATTCATTAAGCAATTGAAAATCTTTTGGTAAACATAAAAAAAAAACACAATACAATATTTCAATAATTATTTGATAAGAATGTTTTCCTTGTAGTTTTATAAGCTAAAATACATTTTAGAAATATAATTTTGTAGTTATTGTTTTTAAAAGTCTACATTAGTGTATATATGTGGGTGTACACAATTTACGAAGAGTCAACTATAGTCGGATCACTTTGAAATAATATTTTAAACAGCGTAAATTTTTATAGCATTCACACAAACACACACACACACACACACACACACACACACACACACATGGGTGACCTGATGGTTTAGGGGTAAGGTATCACACTTCTGTGCTGGGCGTCCGGGGATCAATCCTTGGTCCCGGCACAGATTTATATGATTTCCAAACGCTTCCTTCACCTCTGACAAGACGTGTATTAATTACATATTGTGAATGTGAGGAATGCCAGGCCTCCACCGTGGTTTGGATTCCACGTTAAACTGTTGGTCCTCCATTTCATCTCACAATCACCCTACCATTACACACTAGCGTAAGTGCGTATACACCGAACGGGTAGTAAGACGTGGTGGTAATAATAATAGTAATATAAAGACCCACTATGGGGTGAGCCCACAATCAAGCTATACTAACCGAGCGGCCGCCGCCACTGGCAATGATAGTGGCACCATTTGCGGATAAAGGGTGTTATGTGATCAGCACAACGAGCCTTCCAGCCGTTAATCTCAGTTTTTTAAACAGCAGCTGCTACTTATTTATTCACGTATATCCTCATTTATCCACATAAGGTTGAGTTTGAGCCCATTCCAGACCCAATGTTTCACATATAAATTTTGGAAGCGCTGGGGACCGAACCCGGGACCTCTGGATCTGTAGCCAGAAACTCTTAGAAAGTGTAAGAAAAAAATGTATGTTATCTAAAAATTACAAAATGTACAAATAACAAATCAATTAAAATATCGACACCATCTGTCAAAATGAACAGTTTCAAACCCCATTGCTTGGCGTAAAAATGAGTGTAAAGTGGCTCAAGTATTCTTCAAACTGCCGCGAGATTCAAATAACTATGTAATAACGGAAAACATTGGCTCTCACGTCTTGCCAAGGCTAAGATGATCCAAGCGTAATTAGTTCTACGACGTAGCATAATTAGGAACTAGAAAGTTCTCGGTGCAGTGATCTTTGCTTTTATTTAAGCACCTCCAAAGGCAAAAGTACCGTTATTATTCCATCACGATCGCATCTTTATCTAACAGACGCCTTCTGTACAGAGAGAAACCATCTACATTTTAGACCATTTAAGGTCATGGTATTATTTTTATGTTTTTTAGTACACAGGGCTGTGTAGAACAAAGCATACAGAAATTTGTAAACATTTATTCACTTATTCCAAGCATTTATTTCACTAGGAAGGTCGACTACCAAATTAATGAGATGATTTAAAGATGTTTAGAAGTCCCCCCAGTATTTAGAAAATGGATTTTTATTTTAAAGCCTGGTTCATGCCAGTTTCCAGTTGAATATATGCATTTGTACAATTGTTGTACTATTGGCATTATAAAGCCCTCCCGAGTAGAAGGTGGCTGCGTTATCTAATTATAGTTCACGATCATTCACTCATTAAATTTTAGCAAACGATTCTCCGCACGTCCATTAAATGCTCCAGCTCAAATTTAAGTGAAGAATGACGTTAAAAACGGGATGACTCTTGGATAGCTCAGTGGTTAGAGCATTGACGTACTAAGTCATAGGTCCCGGGCTCGATTCTCATGTCCAGATATCATTTTTAAATCTAAAGTATATGATATTTAAATGCGGTTATAACCTTAACTAACGACTTTAATAGTTTGGCTATTTAACTCATCTTATGGCCCTGTAAAGTTAAAAAAACTTTAAATTTTATAGTCTCAAAAAATTGTAAAAGAATGTGAAATTGGCTGAGTCTCAAAGTTGTTTCATGTGAAATGTCGCCACTCTTCAATCAGAGTAAATGGTTAGAAAAATATAACATAGACCAAACAAATAAAGTAATGTGTTTTAACAAGACTACACTATAACATTCTAAGATAATTGAGGACTGTTTTAGTGGTTTTTAAGCTTCCATTAATATAGTAGATAATATCTCAGTGTGATATTTATTTACAAAAAGAAGGCACCCTTAAGGTGGGGATGTAGGAAACGCGAGAAATGGAAGTGTTTTTGCTGTTTTTATAGAACAACTTTTTGGGGGGGTCAAAATAAATCAAATATTGCTTCAATACAAACATATAGTTTAATTTTACTCACATGATAACATTAACAGTTGTTGAGAATATCTGTTAAGGGTGTCCTGGAATTTCATGAAAACTTTTTCCTACTCATTTAAAAAGTATTTTAGATAACGCCACTATGCTCATCATGACAGATATTCAACAATTGTTAAGGTCATCGTGTGAATAAAATTTAACTCTACGTTTGTACAGAAGTAATATTTGATTTAATTGACCAAAATATATTTTGCCTTAAAAATTGCAAAAACACTTTTTCGCGTTCCCTAAATCTCCATCTTAAGCTATAGCTATAAACATCTTATTGAAATTGGGGGTGCATTAAGTTTTTTAGGGCCCTCTATTTTGTTCTAAGCAAATATCAAATCATGTTCCTGAATTTTATATAGCTGCATCAAGTGTGTGTTTAGAATTGGTTTCAACGACCAATATGATATTCTCTTTCGACTGAATAAAAAAAAAATTAAGGTTACCGTAGCTATGAATACATTTCCTTTCAGCATTCTCAAAAGAAAAATGGGGGTATTTATGCACGGTGAGTGTGTTGGATAGACAGAATAGGTAGAGTATCTCTTGAAATTATAAGTTTGTTGAGATGTAGTTTCACCAGATTATCTCACGAGCCTTTATAAGATGTCACGCAGTATCATTGGAATAATTGTTTAGACATGAACAATATAACTTTCTAGGATATTCTACACACTTGAAGACTAGGCCTTTTTTTTGACATCGATCTTGATTGACATTTAGCGTTTAGCAATCGTCCCTCATTCTGTAAAATAGTAATTTATTCTTATGTTTAATTATTTCTACAATTTACACACGAATGAAAATAATTCTCTGCAACTAGCACATTTTCTTCAAATGTTAAGGCCATTTATACGCTGTAAAGACAACAGTTGTTAGTTACTAACCTCTTCAACAAAGAACAGTACTGTTCATAGCAGTCTGATGTAGTTTCGCATGTGTGACGAGCGCGCCGTTAGGTCCACTCTCGGAATACTTTCTTACACTCAGAACCGTATTTTGTTTATAATATCACAATAATCGTTGAGACTGTGAGCTAAATGTCAAACACGTCTAGTCTGACGTTCTGGTGATAGCTCAAATCTTGACTCTTAATAAGGTTTTTATCCGTAAATTGTTTCCCACTCTCCCTCTATACAAAATTGTATAAAATATAGATATGTGGCTATCTCGGACGGGTACTAAGACACAGACGCGTTAAAGGACAAAACATTAAATAACCTTCACCGTAACTGTAACTTATCAATATCATCCATCCAGCCTCTTTGCCTAGTGGTCAGCATCCTTTGCCTATTGATCTAGAGGTCCCGGTTTCGATTCCAGGTGGTACCATAGGTATTTTTCCCCAAGAAGAATAGTTCCTCTGTTTGCTATGGTCTGAATAGATATGCTTAAATTAGGTTTAAGACTCCTATTGGCACCACATATTCATAATAATCATCAGTATCATCATCACCATCACACCATCTCATCGGGCAGAAGTAACCGCACCTACGTGGTGTCCTAACCTCAGGGAAAAAAAATCCACGGCAGGATGTGTCTTTTAGATGAAAACAAATTAGGGTATTCTGACACTTGTCAATTTCATTTAAGACTTTCAGAGCGTGAGCTTTAAGTGCTTTAATTATTGTTCTCCTAAAATACAGTGTTTAATCACGTGAGGCAGAAAATGAGATGATAATTAATGTAATGTTAGGTGTATTTTAAACACGTATAAACCTAGTATTAGGATTTCTGTAGGAATATCATAGGTGTAGAAAAGGATAGGGTTATTGGATTTAAATTATTACTAAAATAACGCTTTGTGAATCAGAATCTAAGTTTCAGAGTGATTCCGCGCTATTTCTTTGACATCTAAGTCCCAACGTCTGATTTAAAAGACTCAGTGGATTTTTTTAAATAACTCCCAGATCCCGGTGAGTTTTCTTCTAATAAATCGAAGGGGAGTAAGCCAACCGAATACACCTATTTATGGATTAACTCAGTGCAATCTAACATTCTATCCCAATATTTATAAAATACTACAAACATTAGTGACATTGACAGTATATCCACAGCCACGGCTGAACGATATTTTTGTTTCTCAAAGCGGATTAAAAGCTATTGGAGAAAATACTCTGAAACAAGATCAATTTATAGCTCTGGAATTGGATTGCCATTCCCTGATTCTGGTCCCATTTTAAAAATTTGAATAATAATAGAAGCTAATATATGAGTGGTCATCGTTTGGATTTAAAAAATATATATATGCATATATATATATAAGCTTTTTTTATCACCACGTCTTACTACCCATTGTACTAACTACCCTAATGTGTTAGGGATTAGGAAGGTTTAATCTAGAGAAAGCGCACCCACCTGTTTCTTTCCCAAATAATATATTTTTGAAAGTAGTCCAAAGATTTGTATGGAGCTATAATTTGTAAATATATTTAAAAATTGTATTCATAATGTACATATGAAGGATTCTTCAAACTAATAACACAATAATTTGTTTGTTTCTACGAATAAACTTATTCAAGCGTATTTTTTCAACTGTTTTCCAAACTATAATTAACCCTATCAGAAAGTATGTAAGAATGTGTCCTTCCATTTATTTGTAAGATATTAGAGTTAGTTGATAGTAAGGTTATATCGTCTTGTTTATTATATTTATTCCCTTCTCCCTATTTTATATACGTTTTAGTTTTTCTTCTATGACGACGACATGTTTCGGTGATTTTTCACCATCTTCAAGTATTATTTGTACTAAAACGTATATAAAATAAGGATAAGGTAATAAACATAATAAATAAGACGATATAACCTTAATATCAATTATTATTTCTCCTTACCAAATAAACGTGAACATTATTAGAAATGTTATTAGATTTAGGCCAATTAAAAGTATGCAAATAATTTGAGATTAAATTACCACGCGCGTATTACTTAATACCTTCTGTAATTACAACTATAGTTTTTTTATAATTTGGTTTGTCTTTAGGGCTAAACAAATAACCCGACCACGTAAGCCTTAAAATAAAGGTAGCAAAGTTAAAATGTCGTATTCTAGATGATTTATGAACAGGTTCACATTGAAGTCACGCCAGTACCAACATTTCCCACAGCCCAACAAAGTGTTTCAAAATGATGTAATCCTGGAGGTAATTTGATACCTCTTCAAAAACAATGAAAGAACGACATTCCTTAGTATCCATAGAGCTCACCTAGAGTGGAATAGGTTACCTAAGACTATACAGCGGCGACTCTTGTCGCCTGGCAAGGGGGGGGGGGGTTAGGAGGAGAGGGAGGGGGTGCGGTTTGGGTTTNGCAAGCCCAAAGGTATTGGGGGGGGGCCTTTGGGGCCGGGGGAGGGGGGGGGGGGATATGAGGAGAGGTAGGGGGTGCAGTTTGAGTTTCTCTTCCGCCTCTAGGAAACCTACAAACTGGTCGACAAGCCGTAAAAACCGTATTTAGTAGGTTACGTGGGTCAAATGGCCGACACGACTTTAACCGACTGGTAGTCAAACTCATGCATTGAAGGACAAAGTGATCGACAAATCACTGGTCAAGGAAATGAAAACAATATTTCATAAAGATTTACTGGGTAACGGGGTTGACACAAGCAGGGCCATCTGATGGACAACCAGCTGGTCGACCAAATTTAAACAAATATTTGGAAGGTTGGGTGGCTCGATGTGGACCAAATGGTCGACAAGCTAATGCATAGAAGGACAAAGTGATCGACAGCCAACTAGTCAACAAAGTGTAAACAAATATTTGGAAGGCTAGATGGGTCAAGTGGTCAAAAATACTTTTACAAAGGGGTCGGCAAGCTCATGCATGCACTAATGCATAGGAGAATAAAGTGATAGATAGCACACTGGTCGAAAGGAGAGGGCCAACTGGTAGACAAACGTCGTAGAAACAGATCCAGCCAGTTACGTGGGGGCCAAGAGACTGACAAGTTAATACATTGCGAACAAAGTGTTTGACAAGGAAGTTTTCAAACGGGACTTAACATGTGAAATCTATCAATGATACTTTTTGTATTAATATAATATGTAGCCTACATCTGCTAAATACCAACATCGGTGGTTGTATGGTCTAATGCATCACTTTCACATTATAGCGGCTTGCTGGTAATGTGGAGACTGGGGTTCTAATACCGGTCAAACGCACTAAAAATTTTCCTTAAATTCTTTTTCACTCTCCCACCACGCAAATGTGTATACATTTCCTCTAATTTTTACCTTCCTAATTTATATATATATATATATATATATATGCATTTAGTTCAAACAATTTGTGAGAAGCGAAGGGAGAAACAGATATTAATTTACATCTTGTCGATCACTTTATCCTTTTATGGCTGAGCTTGTCGACCAGTTGATATAAGTCGTGTCAGCCACTTGATCCATCCAGACTTCCATTTTTTTTAAACATTTTGTCGACCAGTTGTTTGTCTATCACATGATCTTACTCGTGTCGA
Source organism: Timema poppense (assembly GCA_902141375.1). Classification (NCBI taxonomy): domain Eukaryota; kingdom Metazoa; phylum Arthropoda; class Insecta; order Phasmatodea; family Timematidae; genus Timema; species Timema poppense. Next base: position 179,871 of record CABFOV010000260.1, read on the forward strand.
CCATTTGATCCACGTTGGTCCTGCATGTCAATCACTTGTGTGTGTGTGTGTCGACCAGTTTTTACGCACCCCTGCCTCTAGACCGATCCTTTAGTTAAGAAAATAGCGGGTATTGAATGTTGTGTTTTTTATGTTTTTTTCCAGCACGTTTCACTACCCATTCGGTCTATACGCATTAATATTGATTATGCTGATACGGTATGAAGGAAGAAAGAATTTAAAGGATGTGTATCTACATTTGTGCTAAGGGAGAGTGATAAATTAATTTGGAATACCCTCCTTCAGAACACCCAGATGAGGTTCGAACCCCACGTCACTGACAAGCATAGTAATAATTTATTATAATGAAATAAGGATGAAAAGGTCTGTTAAGTAGAAAAACACCATCATTTGTCTGAAAAAAAAAGAGGGGAGGGAAACCACTACCAGCGTACCCAAATGGAATCATATCTTGAAATTCGGTACCTTATGGGTCAGTATATAATTTTCATTCTAGTTATGCGAGTGGGGAAGGGGTGAAGAAGGTATAGTTTAGAGGAAATACAAATACATTTGCGTAAAGACAGAGTGGGAGACCATTAAGGAATAAACACTCTCAATACACCTAGGAGGGATTCGAGCACCGACCTTTCTGTTTCCAGACAACCAAACTAGAAAAGCTTAACGTTTAGTTCGTGGGCAAATAAATGCTAGTACTTAGTTAAATTAATTTTAAATTTATTAACTGATATTATCTTGAATCTAATATTTGCAAATTTTTTATTTATTTTTTATCATGCCTCTAGTTTTGTATTTTGAAAAATAGAAAATAAATCTAGCTTGGATGAGAACATGATAATGGGTAGCTTTCACCTAAAATAGTGTGAAAAAAATTAAAAAGGGAAAGGGATGGGATAAGATAATCTTATTTAACAGAAAAAGGAGAAAGTCGAAGATCACATAGTATAGTTCCGCAGTTTGAGTATCGCTTGCGTGGGTCAATAGGTCGTTAAGTAACACAGAACATAGTTATTATGTGTGTGGCATCATGTCAACTTGCGATGGTGTTTAAATAAATAATAAAACACATGTGTGACGTCAGGTCTACTTGTAGGTGATCCACACATTGCAGTTTTATTGTTTGTTTGTTTGATAGGATTATTTATTTTGCAGTTTTAATCAATAACAGAACACACAGTGGCGGAGCTACGGACCCGCACCACCATGACTGCGGGGTGGAACGGGGGGCGGATTTGTATGTGATTTGTAGAAGGATTTTTGGTCTCAATGTTACGAGGATGTGTAGAAGCGCTAGTTTTTAGAATAAACAAGAAAAGGATGATTAATGGTATCATATTGAGGACGAGATACATAGTACTACTTTTTCCCCAAACTATCTTTCAAGACGGGATACGTAGAGCTACGTTTTTTAACCAACACTTTACTAAAGCGCATTCTGTGATTTGTCTGCTGAACTAATGTCTATATATACATAATCTAGAAACTTTAGTCAATATTTCTAACAAAAAATAAAAATCAGCTCTTACCATATTCTTGAAAAAAATAGTTTGTGTACGATAATGTTGGCAGTGACCAACTTCCGTTCAGCTATGAGAAAATAAATAAAAAAAACTGAAAATATACAACATACTAAGGCCATTTTTTCTTACATATATATTAATATAAATAATTTATATGTTTGTAGGCCTACTATTTATTATAAGTATAATATATTTAAAAACTAGGTTTTTCTAATTAAATCATTTTATTAATTATAATGATAATAATTTTATTTTTATAAGCACCGCGTCTTACTACCCGTTTGTATTGTTAGAATTGGTACTAATTACGCTAATCAGTTATGGATAAAGAAGGTGCGATTTAGAGGAAGTGGACCAAAATTTGTGTGGAGAGAGAGTGTAAAACCATTTAAGAAAAAAAACCTCAGTACATCCAACTGGGATTTTAACCCCGATCTCCCCGTCATTGACAGTAGTCTATTATTATTATTATTATTATTATTATTATTATTATTTAGCATCACGTCTTACTAACCTTTTGGGTTATACGCTTAAGTACTAATTACGCTAATGGATTAGGAATCGGGAAGGTTGAATTTAGAAGAAGTAAACCCGCATTTGCGTGGAGGGATAGTGAAAAACCATCTAGAAAAAACAGCCCTAGTTCACCCGACCGAGATTTGAACCTCGATCTCCCCCATCCTCGGCAGTCTAGCTCAACACAGCTAGCGCGTTAGCCAACTATGCCAACAAGGCAGGTTCTAGTCTATTACGAGAGTGACGCCTTAAACCATTCGGCCACAGAAGATGTTTAATTTAAATTATTAAAATGCATTTGTCACAAGAGCGTCTCACAGGAATATCTATTTTAAGTAATTAATGCGAAACAACTCGGAAAACCAATTTTAATCGAATTATAGATTCATATGGTGCATCAAAGTCCCGAAGAAATAAGTTGCGGATTTTTTTGTAAGAGACTATATGTACATTTTGATTTTGCTTATTCCAGACATTTATTCCAAACCTATCCGTTTTGATTATCTTTCTTCAAACGATAGCCTAATAAGTAAACCTACTAAAGAACAAATAATTAAAAAATTAATTACGTATTTAACTTTTTGTACAAAATAATATTTATGCATAAAATAGATAATACAGCCCTCTACATACAAAAAGTGGACGTTTCTTAACAATAAGTGGCATGATAGCATGAGGGCTAAGATGAGGGGGAGCAAAAGAGGGTGCAATGTTTTAAACACCGGGGTGGCGCAACCAAACCAAGCTCCACCACTACCCACATATTGCAGTTTTAATAAATAATATAACAAATGTGTGACGTCAGCTAAACTTGCAAAATATCTCCCCACTGATTTTCTGTTGACGGGATAATGTATAAAGTTCACCTCCATTTTTGCGTGACTCAATCATATTTTGAAATAACAAACCACATCTTAAGAACCATTGGAATTGTGGATTTCTGGAACTCGTTTCAGCGCTCCAGTTGAAATACATTGCATATGTTCTGCTGTCTCGCAATATCTAAATAGGGATTTATTTTAAAATATGGCTATAAGCAACCTTATAGTACATATCAAATTGACCGTAAAAAAATATGTAAAAATCTAATTTTCAACAACATTTTAAGCAAATTGCAGCATTTATGTGACTAAGATTATGGATATATAAAACTGAATATAGTCTTTCTTAAACAAATCCATTCATTTTATATCATGGTCAACAAATAACAATTCTAAGCAACTTGATAATTACTTTTGTAGTCTTGAAGGTTCCGAGCTGAATTGTTATAAAATCTAAAGGCTGCACGATTAGTTTAAAACTCACACGCGAGAGCGTAAACCTTTAGGTGACATTATGAAAATCATAAACGTTTTTTCACTCCTAAGTTAAATGTTTGTTTTAATCACAATCAATATTAGCATATGTTTTTTAATCTACCGTAACATTGTATGCTTCTTCATTTGTAATTATATTCATATGATTTGGGGGTTTCACTGTGCAAATGAACGGGCTTCTTTTGAAAATATTTAATGTGCCCATGATTTCCCTCACTGGGAAATGCTGTCCGATTTAAGAAACTATGTTAGGTTATGCTAAAGTTTAAAAGAAAAAAGAAAAACACAAGTCATAACCACTTAGAATTACTGTGGGTCTCGTCTCACAAAAGGGCAGAAAATTCTTTCTGCGCATGCGTGACCAGATGGAACAACACCGAACAGCCAGTCAGAGATGAACATTTTCAGGTAAATTTTCCAGAAAATAGATCCGCAAAAATTTAAACTAATTGAATCACAGGAGGAAAATTCGTAAAGGTTTTCATAATATCGTAATATTAAAATATCCAATGTATATAGCAAACCGGGAACCCTCAAAGTTAGTTATAAGTTCAACCACCAAGCGCTGAAGTCTATACTTGAGTGAGGTAAAATAATTGGAACCGTTACCATTGCTTTAATGAGACTAATTTAAGTATAATGTTTTTGGTGTTTACGTAATTAGGATTACAATTTAAATTAAGTGTAAACTTTAAAATTTGAGATATTTTGATTTTATTCGTTCTATTTAAATAAACTGAACATTTTTTGTAAAAAATAAATGCAAGAAAAGTTTTCCCCCATGACATCCAACTAGAAATCGAGCCGAGTATCTTCAAGGCTATTAGTTACTGAAGTAAGTTTTCTTTTTTATCAGTGCAGTTCTTTTCCCACCCCGGCTATAAGCTGACGTGTGTGCGCGGGTATTAATAGCCTATCTCAGGACTGATTAAGGTGCGGCCGAAGGCAGTGCAAGTACTTTTAAAGTTTTTATAAAATTGAAATTTTTTTGGCAAAAATAAATCAAATATTTCTCCAGTAGCAACATAGAGTTTAGTTTTCTGCACATGCTGATATTAACAGATCTTGAAGGGTGACCTGGTGGTCTAGGGGTAAGGTATCATACTTCTGTGCTGGCGGCCGGGGTTCAATCCTCGGTCCCGGCACAGATTTATCTGATTACCAAATCCTTCCTTCACCTCTGACAATACATATTGTTAATGTGGGGAATGCCAGGCCTCCACCGTGGTTCGGATTCCACGTTAAACTGTAGGGCCTTCATTTCATCTCACAATCACCCTACCATTACACATTAGCGTAAGTACGTATAACCCGAACGGGTAGTAAGACACAGTGCTAATAATAATAATAATAATAACAGATCTTGAACATCTGTTAAGAGTGTCCTGGAATTTTGTCAAAACTTTCTCTATTTATTCAAAAAGTTTTGACAAAATTCCAGAACACCCTTAACAGATGTTCAAGATCTGTTGATATCAGCATGCGCATAAAACTAAACTCTATGTCGCCACTGGAGAAATATTTGATTTATTTTGGGCAAAAAAATGTAATACTATAAAAACTAGAGAATTTACTCGCATTCCCTTCTGCCGCACCTTAACTGGGATGCTAGACTCACAATTTCTTTAGAACCAGAAATCGTTTCAAAATGTGGTTTCCTGCATACTTCACTTGACAAAAGTTATATTGCGATTAATGAAATATACATACGTACGTAAGTATATGCATAAATCCGTACATACATACATACCTAAACACGCCATTCCTTTACGGGGTAGGCCAGAAACTGTGCACACAGCTCAAAAAACAACTCTGTACTTAATACATCTTCACTAACTTTCCCCATGCTTCCCTAACTCTCAATGTTTCTCATTTTTACATATTCGTCTACCACATTTATACATATCTTACATGACCTACCCCTTCCTTTTGAGCCACATAATTATATTTTTGAAATCATTGTTTTTCAAATATATTGTGTATTTTTAAATTTGGTACAGTGGTTTCGTTGGTCTCATTTCTACTGTTTTTAAATGAAGACTTTACGTTACCTCACCATAATGCGACGCCTTAGTTCAAGCTATACTCCAGCTACAGTAGGAAGTAGGAGGGGTGGTGACAGCTAGCAGAAGGTTCTTTACTGCAAACATTGGCCGAAAGTAACTAATATCAATCTATTTGAAAATAGTTATTATTTTCATAGCAGGCCCAACTAAGCTTCCGGCTCGCGCGAGGTATGGAATTTAAAGGGGGGGGGAAAAAGAGCTATGACATGCCAGAAATGTGTGCAGTGCATTCATATTTGAATGCTTATTCGAAATTTTCCGCGGTGACGATGATGGACAAAGTTTCTTCATAACTAAACTATGTCCTTATTATGAGAGAGTGAAAATTGGTCCAAAATGCTTATCTGTGAAGCCATTCTAAAATGGTCAAAAACGGCCTTTTTAACGCAGTTTTTATTCAAATATAACCTAATATTTCAACAATGTTCAGTATTAGGAACTTTTATTAACTCTTTACCTCTATTAATGTTTAATCAGAAATTATCCACGTGTTAGTGTAAATTTACGATTTCTAGCAGACTGTATCACAGAGTTTATTGGCATGTGATTCACGCTCTCAAGATGGGGATGTACATAGAGAACGCGAGAAGGTGTGTTTGCAGTTTTTATAGCAAAACCTTTTTTTTGTACAAAACAAATAAAATATTTCTCCGGCAGAAATATTCTTCACGTGGTGATATCAACAGTTCTTGAATATGTCATTAGCATAATGGCATTATCTTACAGACTTTTCAAAGGAAGAGAAAATGTTTTCATGAAATTCCAGTACACCTTTAATAGATATTCAAGAATTGATGAAGTCACCAAGGGAAGACGATTAAATTATGTTTTACTGGAGAAATATTTGATTTAATTTGGCCCAAAATGTTCTGCTAGAATGCAAAAACATTTACCTTTTCTGACCCTACACTCCCACCTTAACTACGGCAATTCTAATCGTAACTATCTCTCATGTAATGATTTTGCAGCACGACACGGCAATCTCTCAGTCTTGTATGTGTGAATCAACCAAGGGCGTTATTGGGTGGGCCTTCCATTCTCAACAGACGGTGACTATTATTATAGTCCTGCGCGGAGGAGCACAGCCCTGGTATGTGAAGGGGACAGGGCAGGACGAGGCCACGGCGCGGATCTTCACCCCTCCCTTATCCCCTTAACATCACGAGGTCACCTCCCAGTCCAGTGGCGTGACTCAACCATATCTCACGTGATGGGACACGTGGAATTTTTTTAATCCTTTCGCATTCCTTCTGCCCCTTCCCCCCCTTTCGAATTCCTACCCCGTCATATATGTTAAGGGGTCAACCTTATTGCATGGAAACACAGAGGTTAAGGAGCTTAAGAATTCCCAGTTTCACCAAAAACTTAATTGACAAAAAAAAGTTTTTAAGTTCTGGAGCATTTAGATACTTCACATGAAGGCCAAAGAAGGAAAAAATGTACCTTCTCAAAATTGTTTATAACATTTTGATTAAAATTCGTATCCATACAAGGTTTAACATTATAAACACCCACTTCAGTAGCCGAACTGTATAAGGTGTCACTCGTTACTCTGGCTTGATGATGACGGGGAGATTCAGGTTCGAAACCTGGTGGGGTGTACTGAGGGTGGTTTTCCCTAAATGGTTTCCCACTTTTCTTCTAGGCAAATGCAGGTAGATTACCTGTAAAATGCTTTCTTCCTCGCCCTTAGCACATTAGAACAATTATCATAAATGTATATAACCTGAACAGGTAGTAAGAGAAGGTAAAAAAAATTACAAACACAATGGAACATCTCATTTCCCTGTGAAAATTATTTTTAGGGTACTTTACATGAGCAAACTTAAACATCTACAATTTTGATAATATCTACACAACTCTTCGAGATATAAAATAACTTATCACTACAAAATTGTATATATATACGTGTATATATATATATTTTTTAAAGAGAGCTTTGAGAAATGAGATGAAAATGCACAGAAGAAATAATATGTTTCCATGACAGTGTATATTATTTCAGGTATGTTCTTTAGTGAAATGCAATTTTCTTTTTTGACCATTATGTTCTTATACCAATTTCTATTATTTTATTTCAGATATATATTACGAGCTATAAATTATAAGAATAATTTAGACCAAGGGACAGGAAAGTTGGTGGGATGCACCAAACCATTAATTATTGTGTACAAAAGATACATCTTTGTGTTTTTATTGTTGTGTGTTATTGAATAATGGTCTCCCTTATAAATTATTATTATTATTATTAGCACCGCGTCTTACTACCCGTTCGGGTTATACGCACTTACGCTAATGTGTAATGGTAGGGTGATTGTGAGAT
>CABFOV010000260.1:188376-220897 GCA_902141375.1 Timema poppense
CCCCCCCCCAGTTCACCTGACCGAGATCTGAACTTCAAGCTCCTTGCCCTCGGTAGTTAAGTTCAATACGAAACTAGCGGGTTAGCCAACTACGCCAACGAGGCGAGTAAGTGGCAGATATTCCATTAAGTTTTAATGTAGGGACTAAATATGAAGGTAGCTTGGTGGTGTCGTAAGATGTGATGAAAAATTCGTTTTTTATAATAAATATTATTATTACCTACAGTTATTATCAAAACTATCATATGTTAAGAATCTTACACACAAGGATACACATTATCATAAGCTTGATGGTAACAATGAATAATGATCATCCTAAATATATAAGATAATTTTAACTTTACTAACACAACTATTTTCATGAAAAGAAACCACTAAATTTTTACAACTTTTCAACTTAGGTGTCATAAATTATAGTGTCAAATTACTAAATTTTAGTGCTACATGTATGCAAAGCTTCTATAATTTAACTTAAATATGTGTCATCTTCAAATGATATTAGGAAAAAAAATGCATGGCTTTAACAGTTATAAGGTTTTGAAGAAAAATAAATTAATATCTAGAAGAACATGTTTATTATTTATTTATTTTATTTACATTCATATTAATATTCACATGTCAATAAGCTTTAGAAGATAGATTGAATATTGTAATTTATCATCTAGGTGTGAAAATCTACTCAACATTATTTACATATTGGTAGAAATCAGTCTAGTCAAAGTTACAAAATAAATTATATAAAAATAATTATTTACAATGTTCATGAGTCATAAAAATGTACAAATAAGTTCAAGACATTTGTTACGTTATATTGTAATGTAATGTACACACTAGTCTTAAGAACCCAAGTATATTACAATGTTATAATCATTGATATCACAGCCACCAGCGAATACATGCAAATAAGCTTATGTGTTATTTTCTAGATCTTTACTGATTTCCTTCGATATTAACACAATACAGTAAAATCGACAAACAAATTGTCTCCCTTTTGTTTAGGTGGAGAATCAGTCAAGTAGGCCTATTTAAATCACTGACATCAAATAACTCCCTGACTTCCCCAGGTTTTCCCCGTATTTTGCCACCATGTAACATTACCTTAGTTCTTGGCATTTTTTATGGTTGATAACTTAAGTTATTAAAAATCAAATAGCCAAAGATATTATTTGTGCTTTTAGAGAGGAATTCTCCATTTAGATATCATATTCTGAAAATTGAAAAATGACACCTGGACACGGGAATTGAACCCGAGAACTTCGGCTTAGTATGTCAATGCTCTACCACTGAGCTGTCCAGGAGCTGTCCAGGAGTTGTCCCGCGCCCATATTTTAAAGCAGCGTCTACGATGGACGTGCAGAAATCATTGACTTTATTCAGAAACTATCGGATAATGCAGCCATCTTCGACTCGGTAGTTGGCTTTTTACCGCCATTTGTGCAATTATTATTATGATTTTACAGGATTGCATATTAAGAATCAAATAGCCGAAGCTATGCCTTAAAATATGAGTCAAGAATGACCCTTTGTACGGGACGACTCCTGGATAGCTCAGTGGTAGAGTATTGACGTACTAAGCCGAAGTTCCCGAGTTTGATTCCCATGTCCAGGTGTCATTTTTCAATTTTCAGAATAAAGTTATTAATATTTTTTTATCCATTGCAGCTTTATTTACAAACTTGCCCCATATATACTTGAACATCTGCACATGAGTTTTATAGTATTTTCACAGTCTTGTTCGGCAATAACACCAATCTGCCAAATATTTCCAAACAAGCATGGTAAATACCGATAACTCAAAACTTTTCCTAGAAATGCTGTCAAATCAAAGAAAGTATTCCTCTCGGATGATTATTTTCACTTAGATTTTTGTTTGAAAGGGTCCATTTAAATAAAATATGGAAGCAATATTTTTTTTGGATGCCACACTTTGATTCAATTTTCCAATGTGTGACCAGTGTGAGCGGTGCTTTACACTACTAGGTCTAGTATCCATTGACATGTTTTGAAACTAATTTTAAACTCATTTAGTTTCGTAATTCTGGCACTGTTTTGATTTTTTGAACAAAGCTATACATTTTATTTTGTTGGTTCATCCAGAAATTTACTCTGAAGGAAAATGGGTTGAAGTGGGTGGAGGAGGGGGGGGGGGCATATCATTTGTCAAAGCTAATATTCCTATACTTTTTCCCAATCGGGAAATTTCATGAACCATGGCCTTACTTTGAATGCATATGGTAAGTTATATATAATAGGGAAATATAAAGTTTTAAGTATGGTATCCTATTGGTAGCCTAAATTCAACACAACTTCCGTGATCTATAGACATAGATAGTAATACTTTACATGTTTTGTTTGAGTTACCACTGAAATTATTTACATTCCTAGAGAAGGAATCAGGGAGAAATGCCCAACTTACAACCTTAATGCACAGCTAATTCATTTAAACACGAATACCGAATGTAAATCTAATTTAGGATAAAATTTGGTATTTTCCTGTCAATATGTAATGGCTGGTAAAAATATAAGCGTTGATAGTATGCTCTATCCATCCCATTCTAGGCTCTTTTTAATTGTTATGGTACAACATTTAGTTAATTTATTCACTTTATTACACACACAAGAGAAGCATATGTAATATCGAATTACACAAAATTAATAAGTTTTTAACACTTCATCCAAACAAAGCTTGTAAACATATTACCCAAATCACTTTTAAAATGTACAAAATATTGACAATGACATGCAGTTTTCCCATGATGCTTTGTGTTTCACTAGTAATACTGCATATGAAATGGTGACAATAGCATGTATCCTTCCCTTGATGCTTTGTGCAACAACTGTAATGCCGGGATTATGGTTAACTTAACTTAAGAAAACAGATGTGTGATCATGATTCATGTAACTTAATGTAACAACTAGAGCCAAACATCTTCATTTTCGATTATGATCTGTGATTTGTACTAGTTGTACAATGATGATCTGTGAATGTTCACAGTTTTCAATCGATATAATAAATATCTATTACAAAACTTTTTTGATAAATTTATCTTTCCTATTTTAGTTTAATTATTTTGTTTCAATGTCTGATCACTAGAACTTATGATAAAGAGTAAGCATTGGTCATAATAACAACAAATGAATTACTAAATAGCCCTGTTGATGCCACTCACATAATGATTGGATGGCTAGATCACGGGATACCCTTCAAGTAACGTTCACTTAAAGTAAAAGACCTGCCAGGACATCTCTTACATTAAGTTAGCTGCAAGTCAACGTTAAGTTGATCACGATCCCATGCATTAAAACAGATATGTAATACTTTTGTTTTATTACTACTTAAAATAGTTTAGTTTATCTATAATTATAAGTTAAATTTACTAACATCTGAAAGGTTAGGTTGATATGGGTTGAAAGTGTCATAATAATGAATATACAAAATAGGACTAATTGTCTTATTATGGCAATGACATCATTGGATGATATGTAGTACCTAGGGCCATCGCTTAGGTGAAAGGAACTTTTTCTTATTTAATTTTAAAGTTGTTTTTGTTAAAATCGATTCTACATGTTTTTATATTTGGAAACATGAAATGCTGATAACTTATCAATATCCTAGCAATTAAAAGAATAATAAAAAGTTGAGAATGGGATGGATAAAGTGTAGGCCTACTATCCCCATATAGGCTATCTATATAATTTTGTTTTTGTAATTTGACGATTATGATAGCTAATGACTCAATTCATTTATTTAGCTCTTTCCTTCTTACGCTAGTTCAAGTGTTAAAAAATATTGCAAAATATTTTTATAGGCCTAGTTCTATTGCACGCACTAAAGTAATTTGAAGTTAATGCAATAATAATAATAATAATAATTGATCAACCTAGGCTTACTATAATAAACATGTTTTATTAAGAAACAACACGCTTAGGTGGCTGCATTGTCTAAACTGGTCAAGACTAGCCTGCTGATGACGGGGAGATTGAGGTTTGATCTTGGTCGGCTGTACCAAGGTTTTTTCCCTTAATAGTTTCGCCATCTCTCTCACCACGCAAATGCGGGTACACTTTATCAAAATTAAACCTTCCTAATCCCTATCCCAATAGTTTAGGCCTAATTAATATATAGCGTATATAACCTGAATAGATAGTAAAACATGGTAATAAGAAAATAGCAACATGTGTGTTAAATAATTAACATTTTACTTTTTATTTACTATTAGTGTAATAGCGTTACACTGATATTTTTTAGTATTGATACAAATTTATTAAAATGAGTTTACTTTGAATACAAATCTGATTCAAGCTGTTTTTCAAAGGTTTTGACCAGTTTACTATTCATGTACAAAAGTTGTCCCCCCGGCAAAAATTGATTCACTACTAAAACAATTGTCTCAACAAGTGTGAACGCCATGATGGGATTGGATATGAATTGTAAATGCTTCTCCAACTGTTTAATGATGACGTCTAGAATATTTTGCGCCTGAACATGGTTCTCATTTTCTTTGCATACAATCACAAAGCCCAATCCAGGTATACCTTGCCACACCACAGGTATGAGACTGCCATTTTTCCAGCCCCTTTCCATGAAAATACCTTTCACAAAAGTATCCTTAGATTCATCTTGTGAAGACACTCGAAGAAGACTATGCTCCATCTTTAAAGAATGTTGAAATTGTACTTTACGAGATATGTGGTTGACAAAGTCTTTCTTCTCGGAAGAAGTGTCGAATAATTTTGATGCACAAAACTGTTTCCTGCCATCACTTTTATCAATTTTTAAACAAGAAGAGGTAGAAGTAATACTCACAGAAATTTTACTCGTGTCATCATTTCGTTTAATGTTACCCACTTCTTTATTTTCATAGCAAGTAAATAATCTATAATACAATACACTATATTCTTTGGGCTGTAACGTTTGTATGATGAACGCGTAGACCATTGTTTAAAACATAGATAAGTTAGATACGGATACAATTATTAATACAATAACTTTAATAATTATCGTTCTCAAATGTAAACACCACGAAATTTGTTGTGATCAGCTGATATGCATTTTTACCAACAATTAGATTTTTTTTTTTTTATCAAACACGAATATTACAATTTCTACTTAAATAATTAATGGTTTCAAAATTAAGCTGTCACTAGTCTTTAGTGAATTCAAGCATACAATTTAACTACGTTAATATTTTATAGAAATAAATATAAAATTTAGTTATATGTTTAAACAATAGCGAATGGTAGCTCTGTTTCTCTTAAAAAACATTCGTTTTTTAGTTTAATGTAGAATAACTTAATGCTACTCTGCCTGCCACCTAGTGGCATTAATTGAAACTTTAACTGACAGCTTTAGTGCTGCTACCTAGTACTTATGAGTAAAACTAAAATTTAAAGGTAACACCTCTTGTTACAAGAGAGCAATTTATTTAGAGATAGTTTATGAGAGAAATTACAAATATTTTATAGTATTTACCTACGGATATTTTGAAATTAATTATAGTTCTAATGACCAATATTGTGAGGAAGTTAGTTTTCTTCAAACATAATTTTATGTGTAAACTATATTTCTAAAAATTTAATTTAAAAATATTCTGAAATCTGAAACCGGAATCGAAATTAAGATATTTGACTCTTTAGGGCTAATGCTCTAACGTCTGAGCTACCAAGGAATCGTCCCCTGTCACGGGTTAGTCTTCAACTATATTTTAAGGCAGGGTCCATGATGGACGTGCGTAAATCGTCGGTCCGTGTTCAGGAGTCATTTTTCAATTTTCGGAAAATGATATCTAGATGGAGTAAACCTCACTAAAAGCATAAATAATAGCTTTGAATATTTTAATAATAATTTAAAAACATATTTTTACTGTCAACAATTATTTATCTTTGTGTGTGCACCATTTTTTCTACCCATCCAAGCTGTTTTCTTATTTTCCCTAATAGGGTAAAGATGAGGAAGATAGAATTTTTACGAAAAGTACCTAAAGGGAGAGTGACGAACTATTCTGGAAAAGGCTCCCTCTGTACACCCGTTCTAGATTCGAACTTTGAACTCTCAATATCTGACAGCTCAGTCTATTGCGAGAATTATGTCTTAGACCATACGACCACATCAACTGGTTCATTTAAATCAAGCAATGAGCAAATTGCAAGATCTTAACGTATGTTTGGTTATTTTATTCTAGTAGAAGTATTCGACGTTTCCTGGGGTAGCCACGCAATTAATTGGCTAAATTATATGTTTACAATAATTGAAAAAGTAAATTTCGATATTTTATTCTATCAGAAGTACCGACGTTTCCTGTGATAACCACTTAATTCATTGCATGGTTACCCTATGCAGCACTTTTCTTAGTTCCAAACAGACAGAAAAATAATTTCTTGGTTCGATTTCTTCCAACCGATATTTTAGTAAATTTAAAAAAGCTAATCAAAATTTTAAAATTCAAGCTTTGGGGTGTTCATGATTGTGCACAAAGGCTAATAATTTTAAAATTTCAACCCTGTGCGCACGGTAGATATCGCGCGCGCAATGCTCATGACGGACACACAGACAAACAATTAATTAATTTAATCTAGATATGAAAGGGTGAGGGGAAGTAAATGAAAACACATACTATACAAATCTTTCATTTCCAAAAATTTCACTATGGTTAAAAATGGCCAATTTATTGGAAACAGTAAAAATCTATAAATGTATTCTAAAAAAAAAAAATTACTACCAAATTAAAATTTTCTAGGTACAATAAGAAAGTAGTAGAAGAAAAGGCAGTCTATAGAATACTTTTGTTGTTGTGGTGAACAATGATAACTTCTTACTATATCACTACGGTTATTTTAACAATTTTAATATTATCTATCAAAAGTGACAGATGCACATCACATGACTTGATGTATGGACGTATGAAGGTAGTTTTAATATTTTATTATTACTAATGTTATTACAACACGCCAAACTTAATGTTATTTTAGTGGTTTTCGCTTATTAAATATTTTATATTGTAAGGTCTTTATGACAGCTCAAAAATGTACTGAATAATATTTTTATATATTCATACACCAAGCCATGTGTTAAGTAACTGTAACTGTAAAAACAATTTTGCTCATTTTCATTTCATATTAACATAATTTGGTACCATAGAATGCATATTCAATCATAAACTACAAATAGTTATGTAATAAAACCTTAGATATTCTTAATTTTCACAAACACACATTGTATATAATATATATAATTATATAACACCTCGTACTAACCATCCGGGTCATATGCATTTAATTACGCTAATAGGATAGGGAGGAATAAGGTAGAATATAGATTAAGTGTACCCACATTTGCATGTAGGGAGAGTGGGGAAAACATTTAGGAGAAACCACCCTCAGTACACTTGGCTGGGATATGAACCCCGGCCTACCCATCACCGGTGAATCAGACTGGACTATCTTGACGTTCAGACACCGTGCCCCCCGTTGTGGGTATTTTCAGGTTTTCGTAGGTCAAATAAAACATTGTAATTCATATACGATTACATTTTGGTTTGTTTTACTAGCTAACATGTTTAAAAATCACATAAATTTAATTTTCATTTATACCTTTTTCATCTTAAATACAGCTACAAATAACACACCATTTTTTATACTCTTTCATAATAAAATATATACTCTTTAAAGAGCGTATGTCCCAGGGCCAAACGAACTTTGAGCCAACTCCACTAATTGATACTTGAGTAACTCAAGCAAGACCACAGATCATTTAATTCATTATAAAAAATAATAAAGTTTAGTTAAATTACAGTATTTAATTCTGTGACGCATGGAGAATCATTTATTTTACTATGACAGAGTGAACATTTTTGTTTCTCTTAGTGGACTACTTAAGAGTGGTCATTTTCGACTAGTTTTTTTTTTTTAC
This sequence comes from Timema poppense, assembly GCA_902141375.1. Classification (NCBI taxonomy): domain Eukaryota; kingdom Metazoa; phylum Arthropoda; class Insecta; order Phasmatodea; family Timematidae; genus Timema; species Timema poppense. The sequence goes on from CABFOV010000260.1 coordinate 196,286, forward strand.
GTTTTAGCTGAACTTTATTGATACATTTAATTTCTTATCACAGATATTTTGTACTAAAGGCACGAACTGACCATGAATCTACAAAATAGTTACACAATCTATCATTAATTGTAAATAATTATGAACTTTAGGAGAAGAACTAGCGATACCTTTTCTATCTTCAAAATTGTTAACTTTAGTTGGTAGGGTTAGACAGACTTGTTTATTGAAAAACTAAGGGTGTTCAAGCGAGTTTTGAATGATTTTTAACTTAAGAAAAATTCTTTGAGCTCATTGTATTAACAAATTTTTGCACTAAAACAAACATTACAGGGGATTTTCCCTAACATTTCTATTGTTATAAAAACACAATAAATTGGTTAATGAAGTTTATTGAGAGCCTATTAAAAACCATTAAAACTTCCACGAATACGGTAGTAGTTTTAAAAGGCAGTGAAAAATATTGTAGAAGGTCCCCAACAATGTTTATTTTAGAACAACAATGTGTTAATACAGACCGTAGCAATAATTACCCCCCTCCCCCCAAGAAAAGCTAACAAAATTATATATTCACTTGAATACCCCCAAATTTATGCTTTTGAAGAACGTAATTACATGAATGATAAAATAACATACTCAAATACAACATATAGAAACATTATATAGAAACAACATATAGAAATATCACACACATTCCACATCAATTATAATATTATATTACTAATCTGTTTTATCTCTTTGTTTAAAAACATAAATTTATATTCAGAAATATATGTACTTAAAATACAATATTGACTTTGTTTCTTTAGTGTAAGCATGACATTATTTAATAAAACTTGATTTTCAATAGTTGTGTGTTAATAATTTGTTTACATTTTATTTTTTTAGCAGGTTCACTTATTAAGTCAGCTCTAAGAAATATTAATGTCAACTCACCTACAATTATTTACACACAAATAGTTTACTGTTAAATTCTTTCAGGAAGCAAAACTCTTTTTTTTTGTCGCGGTAATTAATAATCTAAACATTTATATTGACCTATATTATTATTGCAGAGGTGAAACAAATTGAACTTTAGTTTAAAAGCAAAGAAAAGTTTAGTTTTTAAATTTTGTATAGTCAAAAAGTCTTTTAAGTCATATTTGAATTTGTAGCATTGGGATCAACTTTTTTCTGTTAGTCTTTAATAAAACTCTTTTCTTTGATTTAGTTTATGTCTTATATATGAGTTTTATGTACATTCTCTTAAATATGGTATGATAGGTATTTTATTCGAAGAATAGATGTATTAATTATGCTACAAGTGAGGCATTCCTTATTTTTATTTGGCTAATGAGCTTTAACAAACGATTTTTAATAACGAAAATCAGAAAAGAAGCTCCTCAAATTTACACAACAGAAAATTTATCACATTACATCTAAAAATAAATTAATTGTCTTTACATATTATTTAAAGAAATAAGTTTAAAATATTTACAAAACTAATTATTTTATCTTTCTTACAAACCTAAGTTATAACAAATGAACTTTTAAAAAGTCTATATTTCGAGATTTTTTAAAAATAGTGTCACTAAAAACTTGTGAGATCAGATCCTTACTATTTCAAGCCTAAACTAATAAGACAATGTGGATGGGCTTGAAATATAATCGGGAGTTCTAACAACTACATTATAATATCGTTTTAATGAGCTCATAAGGGGGGCAATATATATTTTTTTTTTAACAATTCATTGATTTCATATCGTGTGATAGGCACATTTATTATAAATTAATTTTTTTTTTAAATATAGATATACTCGAAAAACCAGATCTAGAAGGTTCATTTTCAGCCACTGCCGTGTACTACTGATGGCCATGTCATGATAGGGAATCATTTTCATACAGCCTTCAACGACTGCAACCACAACGACCAAACCGCTCTAAAAGCCGTCATAGCACAGGTGATAACTCTTGTTATTTAACTGTGTTTCAACGCGAGTGATTCCGAAGAATAGTTTACGGTGATAGAAAATGAAAAATTGATGGAAATAGCTATAAAATATCCTTCTTTATATGATTTACAAACCCCGACTCTAACGTATCCCAATGGGATGCACTTCAGCATTTCCCTCCTTTGGACATAATTGTAACCATTCATCGTCCTCAGTGTCTTTTAGCAGAAAATAAAGTTGATTAATTATTGTTATCACTTATTGAGTTGAAATAATATTATAAGGGACACCCACAGCAGCCACTTCTCAGGAAATGCACCTTCAAGAACCCATTCTAACGACCGATGAACTGGGATATTAGATACGAGATTGGGATTGAGAAAGAAATCGCATAAAAGTGTGGTTTCCTGCAGTGTTAACTTGACAACAGCAAAAATGGGATACTGGATATATATTTCATTTATGATTAGTCATTTGTTTGTCGTGGTTTTTAAATCTTAAAACGTTTTCATTGGTATCCATTTCATTGTGTGTTTAAAAAAAATCAATTAATATACACTAATAGACAGCTTGAATCAGACGTCACATTGTGACGCGGTTTTCTGTAATCGATTATAGAAAACAGTGGAATTAAGAAAAGGTAAATTAATTTATATAGTTTTTTTAAAATGCAACCAAAATTAGAAATACTAATTTTAAAATTATAGGATTATAAATTTAATATCAGTTTTGATGTCAACAAATAAGAGGGCAGGAAACAGCTCTTCGATGCCATCTTTAGTTCCAAAGTAGCCTAATCATCTATTTTCCCGATTAATCGATTGTGAAATGGGCTCTAAGAGGAGCACCTTGTCTAGATGACCAGGTTTCGATTCCTGTTAGTGCTACCAATCATGTGTTATCCATGTACACTATAATTCTCATCAGTAGAATTAAGTGCATAGTAAGTATTATTGTTTATATTATTATTACTTTGTTGTTATAGTTTTAGTTAAGTTTTATATTAGAGATAGTTCGAATAATATTTTTCTCTAATCTGAATTCCATATTTTCTTTCAAATATTGACTCTAAATTCGAATACACAAATGTTTAAAATTGTAAAATAATGTTAAAACAAAAATAAAATGGAAAATTAAATAAGATATAATGAAACTTAGTTTAATTTAGGAAAAAAAGAATGGAGCACTAACAATTTTTTCTATAAAAGTTTGGCTACACTAAATATTAATTTATCCGTTTATTTTTCATAAGCTGTAAATAACATGGAGGACACTTCGATAGAGTTTAATCAATTATTTACTTATTTTATAATTTTTCTATTTACATTTTTATATAAAGGGAAATTTTAAATGGTTTTTTTTCAATTATATTCGTACAAGTATATATAATTGTTTCTACCGATTTACTAGAATTTTAATTTCCATCTAAGTGCCATCAAAATTTAGTTTCAAGCTATTATTTTTTATTATATTGTATCTATAATCTGACAAACATTAGAGGATTCAAGGGTTTCGTATTTTTCTTATATTATAATCTGTTTATTGAATATACGTTAAAATCTTAGTTTAACTAAATACTATTATATTTCACAAACTATCTCAAAATACCCTACGTCACCGAGTAGTGTTGAATGACCGCCCTGATGAGCCATTTACGAAAAAACAACATGTAGTTTTAAATGCTCTTTTCTTCTTATATCTAAGTTTTAAGTTTTACCACACTTCATTTGATTGAATATTAAATAAATAAGTCAATAAATACTTCCTGAACCATACCGGACCACCAATAAAAAAATATGGAGGTGCCCAAAATATACCATATTTCTACAATAAACCATACCAAATTTTTAAGTATTAAAACAAACTAAACTCTATTAGCTAGCTATTAGCTAAACTTTCCCAACTATGGGTTTTTAAACAAACACATGAAATAAAGAATAAGATATTAATCCTTAATAAATAAAATGAATACTATACCTCAGATCACTTTAATTCCAAACTCGTCAAATTAAATGTTAGTAATCGAATAGATCAAGTAAATTTATAAGAAATTAATTAACCATAATTAGCTAGAATAGGATTTTATTATTATTATTATTAGCACCGCGTCTTACTACCCGTTCGGGTTATACGTACTTACGTTAATGTGTAATGGTAGGGTGATTGTGAGATGAAATGAAGGACCTACAGTTTAACGTGGAATCCGAGCCACGGTGGAGGCCTGGCATTCCTCACATTCACAAGATGTCTTGTCAGAGGTGAAGGAAGGGTTTGGTAATCATATAAATCTTTGCCGGGGCCGAGGATTGAACCCCGGCCGCCAGCATAGAAGTCTGACACCTTACCCCTAGACCGCCAGGTCACCAGATAGGATTTTAAAGTGTTTCGTTGAAGTGATTATTGCTATTCCATGTGATTCAAAGTTATTCACTAGACTGTAACTAAACTGTTATCTACTAGGATACTCTAATAAATTATGGTATACCTTGATTTTATTACAAATGAACATTTGGCATAGCTTTTAGAATATTGAAACATATTTTTTTTTGTTTCAACATTGTTAAAATGTTATTCTAATTTAATAATTATAGATATTATTCAACAAAAGTGACAGCTTATGGTCACATGACTTGATATATGCATATGTGAAAGTAGGTTTAGTAACTTTCGTAGCTGTCAAATATGTCCATTCGTATTAAAGTTGGGGTGTAACTTTGTATATCGTACACATTTTACAATGTGTATATATATATATATACATACAATACATATATATATACATTTTACAATATACATATATATATACAATACATATATATACATTTTACAATATATATTTAGTTTGGTTTAAGTTCGATACTAAAATATGAATCTGTCAAATGTATTATCAAGTTCTGTGGAGGCAGGCGAAAGCGTCTGTGAGTAGAATTCCACGTTCATGTATGCGCATGCGTGGATAGAGCGTTTTAACTAAAACCTTCTTCTAAAAATTGAAAAATGACACCTGGACACGGGAATCGAGCTTGGGACCTTTGTCTTAGTACACCAATGCTCTTACCACTGATCTATCCAGGATTCGTCCCGTGCTCAGGGCCATTCTTCACTCATACTCATTCTTGCAATGTTTAATAAGTGCAATTACATAGTTTTACCAGCTGACGAGGATGCGGAGGTAGGGGACGTGAGAAAAGGTCAGTGTTTTTGCAGTTTTTATAGCAAAACTTTTTTCGGCCAAAAATAGATAAAATATTGATTTTGTATAAAGATGAAGTTTAAATTTCTTGACATGATAATACCAACAATTGTTGATCTTTCATGAGCATAACGGCTTTAGATGACAAACATTTTAATTGAAAAGAAAAGGTTGTTATTAAATTCCAGGACACCACTGACAGATATTCAACAACTGTTGAGGTCACCCAGTGAAGAAAATTAAACTTTATGTTTGTATTGAAGCAATATTTGATTATTATTTTACCAAAAAGTTTTTTGCTATAAAAACTGCAAACATAATTACCTTTTATCTTGTCCACTACAACTCATCCTTAACGTTGCTCATCATTTAACTGCTCAGACTAACTTACTCTAACCATACCGTTGACATGTTTAAGGTTTGGTTCATTTAGTCTGAGTGATGTCATAATAATAAACGTTGAAGTGTGCTTGACAGGTATACGCATTCGCTTGACTTCCCACCCCACTTTCCTTTTTACTTCGGGTACTCGTGCATGTGCACAGGTATCTATATATGAGCACAGCACTCTTATCCACAGAAGCTCGCGGGAAAATATAGCTAATAACTGTTTTCAAAGCTTGGTTCACGATCGAAAAATTAAAGATATAAGACGTTGCGTGTGTGTGCCTCTACGATGAACACGTTAATTTTGTTTAGAATGTAACTATTTTCAATTAAAAAACTAACTATAACAAGTCTAGATAATCATAAATGTGGTTGCAGAGTCATCTAGCGAATACTAGTTACAATGCTGTATGAAAGACTTATGTCATTTTAGTGCAAATATTAGATTATAATTGAAACTAATCACGTGAATACTTATTAGTGAATTAAAATAATAATAATTAAAACCTAATAATATAAAATTCGTTTGTATCCAATAAAATATTAAATAAATTATACACCCCACACGACCAGTGCACGGGTTATTATGAATTGATTCAAATATAATGTTGATCTATTGTCAAACATTTGTCTCAATGGATTTGTAAACAATATATTTTCCGATCGTGAACTAAGCTTAAGAGGGGAACCACATCCAGACTAGTTGACTCACTGTGCCGCTAGATGGGGTTGGTAGCAGTCGACTCAGTATATCGTTAGATGGATTGGGCCTTGGCACCGTGTACCCTCTTGTTCTTCTTGTTCTTCCTTACCTTCCTCTGTCTGTTCTTATTGAATATGTCAGTCCAGCCGGCGAGGTAGTCGTGGTATTTAAGGAGGGTTCCCCAGTCTCGAATGATCCGATGCGTGTAATCGGACATGTTCCGTTCTTCCTCGGACATGATGTTTCTAGGGATCCTGGTCGGAAGGGAGATCTCCAGGGCCAGCAAGGCGGATTCCACCTCACACAGGAACTGTGATACACACAAAATATTAGTCACACGCTCCATACCCTCACATGCACCACGTCCCAACACCCATTCACATATTATAAACACCAATGGTGTAGGAATGATAAAGTTTGGGGTTGAAAAACCATTTAGAAAATAGAACCTTCAGATTACACCTAACCGGTATTCAATCCCCAACCTCCCCCATCACCAGAAAACCAAATTAAGTTAGACTGATACCTTGGCCCGTGTGTACACTGGTATGGGATAGCAAGTTTATAATCTATTGACATACTCAACGTTTAATTTGACTTTACATCATCAAAATTAGGACCCGCAACGATGGGCAAGCAGGCCAAGACGTCATTTTCATCTGGTATAGCTTTCCAGTAATGGGGAAGTTGGAATTAATGAGTTTACTGAAGTATATTTTCCTTAAATAGCCTAGCACATTTAAAAAATGCAATTATGGCACATTTACTATGAATAAAAACTGGTTTTCAAAGGTTGTTTGTTACTGTGTTTTTACCCGACTCTCTCCAGGCTAATGTGTGTGCACCTACTCTTAAAAATCTCCTTCATCCTTACCCGTTAGGTTAATCCACTAATAACCACGGTGTTCAAAGTATTAATTAGAAGTATTTAATAAAGTTTCTATTTAATCTAACCGCTCTTAGCTAATGGGGAAGTGAGGGACGTGAGAAAAGTTAAATGTTTATGCAGTTTTTACATAAAAAAAATTCGGCAAAATCAATCAAATATGGCTTCAGTACAAACTTAGAGTTTAGTTTTTTTCAAATGGTGACCTCATCATTTCTTGAATATCTGTCAAGGTTGTCCTGGAATTTAATGAAAACTTTTTCTCTTCATTTAAAAAGTTTCTCATCTAATACCACTATATTCATGACAGATATTCAAGAACTGTTGATATCATGGGAATAAAATTACACTTTATGTTTCTACTGGATCTATATTTGATTTATTTTTACAAAAAAAAAATTGTTTTAAAAACTTCAAAATCACTGATCTTATCTCGCGTTCCCTACATTCGCACCTTAAATTTCACCTACTCAACATTTATTGTGTATCTACTCTTTAGTGTAAATTATATTGTACGGTCTTGATATACCATTTTGAGTTTGAGCACCGTGGTTCTCAAAGCACTTCTTCTAGCTTGACTATGTTGTCGGTGAACGCTCTCATCTTCATTTTGGACCATTTCCTCCAGAGCCACGGAGAACTTCTGCAGATCTGTGTGAAGGTCAGTGAGGTGGTAGGCAACCTGCAGATTAGAGATATATCACTTTGATTTATTACTAGTTCATTTACTGGAACTACTATTACAAGACTAATCAAGCTTTTAAGTTAATTTAAGTTAACATTTGTGCACAATTTTATCAAGTGTGTAAAATTATATTCTAAAGCTGGTGATTAATTTATTTAAAAACACTACAGTTTATGTATTAAAAGGGGTCAAACTTAGTTTTTCCCGGCTTTTTATTGATCATTATTAAGGAAAATTAATAGATATATTCTATGGTGCTAAAGTTTAGTCCAGAAAAGCATGCATTTGAAATGTATACAATTAAATAATAATTATAATATGTGACAGTAAATGGGTTTAACCGTTCACGAATGATAGATTTATATAGTTGTAAATACTACAAAAGAAGTCTTACTTCTATAAGAATAGTTTTAATCTCATTTTGTTTTATATAAGCCCACTATTCCAACTTACGTATTTTAGTTTTTCAATTTAATTCTAGTAGTTTATTTTTAATGACCAGTAAACGATCATTGCATATATGTATTTAAGATGTTAATATCATGTGTGAAACTTGTTGTTTCGTGAATAACAGTTCTCCTCCCACCGTCCCCCCTCCTCACCCTGTTCTACAATCGCTGCCAGAAAGTTATCACCTCGCACGTCCTCATTTATGTTCCCTTGATGTATTACCTTCAAGTATTACTCAGGATTCACACGTACAATTTGTTCTCCCTTTATCTGTTTTATAATTTGTTATTAGGTTCTCACATCGTTAAAATCATTTACAATAAATATATTTTTTGTAAGTTTTCAATAAAAATCGCTTTTGGCCCACCTGAAGCCTTTTGGTCGCCATGGTCTTCAAAACTATAACGTTGCCTTTGCCTGGTAGCCAATTTGGGATAAACTGATAATCGTCAACGCCAAGCTTCACCTGAAAGTAAGGAATAATAAACAAATAATGTAATGTGATTTATTGCTGTATTTTTATCATATATGTCAATGCGTGTACCCACCCTTCAAACTACCCTTCTTTATCCCCTTCACCCTTAGTTTAAGTACATACTAGCTATGATGTGAAACTCGATAACGATCAAACTTTATATTACAGTAGTAGTTTATATATATATAACTTAAATATCTTATACCTGCGGCCCGTGCACTACTTGCAGCCCACAGTAACATTTTTTGCGTCGTTCTGGCTCATGAAAAATACATTTTATTTCAAAAGAAAAAATGACAAATATAGATATATACTTTAAATAATAAACTAATAAAATAAACACGTTTTTACGGATTTTATGTGGTTTTATAAACGTATAGAAAAGTATTACTTTTTTTTTCATACAAATGTACTTTGAACAGGTAAATGACAGCTTTAGTAAACAAAACAAATGAGAAATCTAAAAATAGGAAAAAACAACCGAGAACATAGTTAACGAGAAATACTAAACCTCACCTGTCGGAGATAGACTTGATCCCTAGTATGAGTAAAATTAATATAATATTGATCTGATACGGATATTTTAATATGTTTTCAATCCTAATATTGTTGTTATGGTATAGCGGCCCACTAACCAAAAAGATACAGATATTTGGCCCTTGGAGATAAAAAGGTTGAAGATCCCTGATATTAAAGCCTTAACTAGAGTAATTTAGAATTTTTCTTGGAATACTTAAAGCTATAACTTGAAAAACTTGTGGCTCTAACTTGAATTGCTTAAAATAATAACGCGAATAACTTAAAACTATAACTTGTATAGTTCTAAGCTAAAACTTGAATATCAAAGTTTCCTCACACTGTCAAAATGCCACAATATAAAACATTCTATATCGAAAAATGCAGACTGATAAACAACACAATTGTATCAGGACAGTTTATTGTCGCGCCCTGCGTCACCTCTGTAATTATTCGTCAGTAGATAAAATTGACTCAGATGTCTTGTTTCTTTAATGTTCCTTTTGTGTGCAAAGAGTGAGACGGAGAGGACAATTTAAATAATGTTTTGCAAGGGAGTATTTGCATTAATTGCTGAACCTAAGGTGGAAATTTCTTTTGGGTTTAATAACCTGATTAGGATGTCCACAGAAGACTTTGCTAGGCTTATTTAATACAATATATCATTTAATTGATAACAGTGAAACTTTATGTAAGAGTTATTTCTCTGGAATAATATTGTCCACGTAATAAAATTACGTAGGGAGATCTTAAGGCATGTTGATTCTAAGGTAAAATGTCTGTACTCATTTTTTTTTTGACAGGCATTGTAAAAAAAGGATCCTCTAAGCAGATTTTTCTTAATGTGTACAAATTATATTTTTCTACATACTGTAAATGTAAGCCAATGAAGCTGATCCTTTATAATAAGGAACACCCTATAAACACTTCTTTAATTTATCTATACGCCACCTGAGATCCAATTAGAGTTGATTTGTCTGGCCCCTTAACACAAAACCGGAACCACATACCTGAGTGATTATGTCTTAAGCAATGGTAGCTCACCTCTAGATAAAGTGGGTTGAAGTTCTGCTTTTTGTAGCTATTCATAGTGACTTGGAGTTGAAGCTTGATCTTTCTCAGGCTTATCTGAAGCTGTTGAGACCACATCGATTTCATCGGAGTGATCCTAGTCGCAGACTTCTTCCCTCCGCAAGGATCGTACCAGAATGGTAAGTCTCCTCCGACGGGAGCGCCGACTGTTTCGTAAGCCAGCCATAAAGCCAACACTGACAGGAAAATTGTCTTCACTAAATAACAAATAGGAAGAAAGGATGGCTATAAAACATTACAGTAAATGGAGAATGGTTTTCCCTAGATAACAAATTGGAAGAAAGGATGGCTATAAAACATTACAGTAAATGGAGAATGGTTTTCCCTAGATAACAAATTGGAAGAAAGGACGATTATAAAACATTACAGTCAATGGAGAATGGTTTTCCCTAGATAACAAATTGGAAGAAAGGATGGTTATAAAACATTACAGTCAATGGAGAATGGTTTTCCCTAGATAACAAATTGGAAGAAAGGACGATTATAAAACATTACAGTCAATGGAGAAGAGTTTTCCCTAGATAAAAATTGGAAGAAAGGATGGTTATAAAACATTACAGTCAATGGAGAATGGTTTTCCCTAGATAACAAATTGGAAGAAAGGATGGTTATAAAACATGACAGTCAATGGAGAATGGTTTTCCCTAGATAACAAATTGGATTATAGAAGCTTATATGACATGGTAGTTCCAGGAGGAGAGTTTTACCTAAACAACAAACTGGAAAATGGAGGATAAGATGGCAAGACAGTCAACGGAGAATGGTTTTCCCTTAATAACAAACTAAAAGATGGAAAATTAGATGGCATAGCAGTAAAAATATAATTGTTTTCACTAGATAAAAAAAATTGGAAGGTTTAATTGATTGATATAATAATCTGTGTCAAGAATTATTTCTGTGTGTCTGTCAAGCGTCTCCAACTAAAAATTCCATGATTTTCTAGTGTTTGCGCTAGAGGGTTCTTTCACTATTAATTTTCTTGAAGCAATATATTGAATATTTTTGAAAAATACTATACAACATTTATAAAACTACCTTATTAACGATAAAATAATCAACTTTGAATCATGCATACAACATGTACATTGTTGAAACTTTTAAGTATAATCGGTATGGAAACCAAGTTATTACATATATATTACAAAGTTATTGCATTTATAAAGAGGCAACCGAGTAAGTCGTAAAGGCACAGCGCTAGAAGGGGATGGAAAAGTTTCGTAACCGAGTCGAAGCGTCCACATCGATATAACTTTATTTGAAGGAAAGGGGAAATGGAAAGTTGTTAACACTGCAGATGTTTTCAATTACTACCATACAGTAGTCAATATTCATCAATTGCTAGCACATAATATTTATCTCAAATAACTGAGCTACCATTGTGACAAAATATTCCCGATAAGAATTTCGAATCATACCCGCTTTATTAGGAGTAATTATTTATTTTATGTGCCTCGTGCAGTAAATTAAATATTCCCTTTTCACATCCTATTACTTTAACTGATTCGATAATTTTGTAAAATATGAATTTATGTTGCATCTTTACATCTAAATATTGAGGGACTGAGGTTAAGCATATGATACACTTAGGGCCATGTGGTGTAAGGTGTTAGTCTTGCGGGGTATTTTTTTATAACCACGTCTTACTACTCGCTCGGGCTATACGCCTATGTACTAATTATACTACTGGGTTAGGGATGAGGAAGGCTCAATTTAGAGGAAATTCCCACGCATTTGCGTGGACGTAGGCTGGAAAACCATCTAAGAAAACCACCCTCAGTGCACCTGACTAGGATCGAACCCCGATCTGCCCGTCTTTGGCAGTGCAGTATAATTGATAGCTTGTATTGGGGAGGTCGAGGTTAGAATCAGGTGCAAGTGCACTGTAGTAAGAGGAGTCCCCACATTTATGTTGATGTACTTATCCAAACTACTCTCCCCATTCCTACCCTTAAGATTAGGTTCATATTATGGTGTTAAACTTATACAAATGGTAACCAAAACAAATTTTTTGGCCCTTTATTGGGCTTATCGCCAAATAGAAATCATGAAATAATTTTCAGAGAAATGTATAAGCTTCACCAAACAATTTTTAAATCAAGTTTTATCGGTGAGTTTTTAGTTTATTTCTCTAGAATAACACAAGATATACTAATTTTCAAGGCAGAAACCATGACTTTATACTATAGAGAACATATTGTACATTTGAAAATGTTTGGAATAGGAATTATGGTGGACTTATTTAGTATGTTCTTCCGAACTCAACAAATGAGTTCTTGCAATTCTCCCTGTTCATATGTACCTGGAATTAAAGCTTAAACAATTTGATATATGTTGTTCAATTTTGTCGTTTATGTTGTTATATGGTCACATGACCAAAATTAATTTACATATTTCCGTTTCACAGATAGCTGTCACAGTCATAGCTCAAATAAAATCGGGATGTCTGTATAATCCTAAAATCAAGAGTAGGCCTCTACCTATAAATGATTTTGAAAATTTGGTGTTTTTTAAATTGGCTCTAAATGGATATTTGTTGAAAGTTTTAGCAGGTAAATAACATTTGGTACTGGTTTTCATAGAAACATTAGTTTAAGGGTAGCTTATATATTACTGCTTTTTAAAAATTTTAAACATTTTGAATATGACTTAAATAATTTTGTTCTAAATGGGAATTTGGAGACTGTTTAACGTTATACATTAGTTTTTCTAAATAAAAACTTCATTTGAATTTTGATTGCTATTAACTGATTTTGAATCTTCTTCGATGGAGCCAACAATTATTTTGTTCAAAATTTATATTTGAAGATATTATATAAAAAAAATTCTGAGGAAATGATATTTAAGGGTATTTAACTAATAACAGATTTTTTTTAAGTTGTTACTAATTTAAACGTACTAAATAAGAAAATATTTACCATCGTATTGTACAGTTTATTTTTTTATTGCTCCTAACATAATAATAGCTTAATCTTTGAGTGAATATATTAACTTTGTGGCAAAAATGGTCTTAAAACGTTTACCTGTTCAAAGTAGACTGACTTTAGTTTCGGATGTACAGCTACTGGACTGCACCTTATTGGCATTGTTTGTTGACCGTCAAACGTGTACATTTTCTAAACAAATTCCGCGAAGCAAATGAAATTTATAGGCAATCGCTCATAATAGCTTTCCTCCCTATTGGACCATGAAAATGCCTGCGAAATAACCATGACGATAATTTGATGAGAACGACTTTGTACATTCTGATACCCTTGAGAAGAAATATTCAAAGAGCTATTAGAACTTTTTTTTTACCACCGCGTCTTACTACTTGTTCAGGTTGTACGCGTATGTACAAAATACACTAATGAATAAGGAATGAGGAAGGTTAAATTTTGAAGAAGTGTACCCGCTTTTGAAGGGAAAACCCACCCTCAATACATTCGACTGGGATTCGAACTCTTATCGTTCTGTTATTGGCAGTCTAGTCTATTGCGAAAGTGTCGTCTTGGCTCAGAACATGCTGCCACTGAAGCAGATAGCTATTTTATTGTATTCATACGTCAAGGCATGTATTCTGAACCTGTCGTTTCTGTTAGTGTTAATTTTGGTATTTAGATAAATAGGCTATATACAGATATCATAAATTTTTCAAACTGTAAACGTATAACAACAAATATCTTTTGATGCTTAGGTTTTGAAATAGGTTACACCGTCAAATGGGATACGTGAGGATACAAACCATTTCTTCCATGCAAGGTAGTGAAAGGCACAGCATTGAAAGTAAATATATTCATTGTTTTTCTCTTTACAACTAAGTGCCGTCCATATTCAAGTGGTCACCATTCATTTCGACACAGATGTTTTATCATGATTTCCTCTACACGTAGCAACGTGCCAGTATAGGCTGTTGTACAAGCAGCGTGCAAGTTCACTAAGGTATTTTCAAAATCCTTGGTAGGATCTGTGTACTCATGTTATCTCAAGTGTCCCCTAAGGATGGATGCCATTCTTACCCCATTTTACAATACCACCTATTTCTAAAACTCGATATCAGATAATTTTTGTTGTGTTGCATTTTTTAAGCTTGTCTTGTTAAAAGGAATCGCCCTCTGAAGAGATTTGTATACACCCTGGACGTACTGTAGATCTCTTGGCTACTCTAAATTGTTTCTTAGAATCCAATTATATATTGAGAGGTTTTATCATGGTAGTGAACGCAATATTCCCTGATAGTACAAGAGATAAGATACTCAGTAGATCTTCCTCGGTAGCAAACACCTCAGTCTTATTCAAACGGTCTTTAGTAAAATGTGGATTCCTTATTTCACTATCTTTACTAAATATATCGGCAGTCATTTAACATGATAAATAGTTCATATTTGCAAAAAAATCCTTATAGCGGACAAGATAACTTATAACGTTGTGTAGTTTTATAAATTATGTTTTAAAATATTTATACTAGAATGTTTTTTACGGACAACTTTTATAAAATACCAAAGTGTCAGTGGGAACGACTCTATTTGTTACAAATCACTGTTTCTTTAAAGCAGCGATTGTAAAATTACTATCTTAATGTACTAATAATTAATTAAACTATTGTTACGGGCATAGAACTATTATGAATAAAACACTTTATAGGATGACGAGTTTGGTATAGTGACATCATTTAGCAGACGTAACTTACAACGTATGGTCCTTGTGCACGTTTTATTTGTGAGAAAACAAATAAACCTAAATATCCTAGTGATGTGAGATAATATGACAATTCAGTGAACATTTAAAGAGTTTTAAACAAATGTGCTGAGAATTGCCTCACGTTCAAAGTATTTAGTGTAGTTTTGGTAGAATATTTTGATACGTTTCAACCTTTTTGATATTATGCAATGGTTAGCAATATAAAACTGGTACTGATTGGTACGTATACTAAACGTCCTTCCAACTTAAATATCACTGTTAGTAAATGTGGACAGAAATCCACCAATGGATGACTATAAAGTGCAAGGGATAATATTTGTTCTATATATATATATGACTGGTCTCGGTAAGAGTGTGTGAGCCCTACGCGGTATTAAACATCAAATTTTCCTTCCCGATTGTTATAAATTAATTCCGTGTAGTTGAAAGATGATAAGAAATGGCTTTGATACTATTTATTAGATGCCTAAGCAATCGTTTTAATCAAATAATAAATAATTAAACCTTGCAATTTTTTGAAGTTTAATTTAATCGCTTATATAAAAATCCTATTCGAATTCTAAATCCATAAGACAATTATAAGAAGCATAATTGAAAGGGGGCTTGCATTAATAATATTTAGTTTTTTCATTACTATTGAAAAATTTGAGAACTTATCTTTTATGTGTTAACTGGTATATCTCTAAATTATAATCCAAAGTGAACAATTTCAAAGTCCAGGTAGCTATCACGCCCAACAGTTATTATGAAAGTATCTTTATCATTTGTATTATATTTAATTCTGTTGAGATCAAATTAGATGAACTGTGTCAAAAAAGTGTCAATTTTTTTGTGTTTACTAAAGTAAATATAATTAGTAACAATGCGTACAATTTCTGGTTTGATTTATTTTAAGGCATTTGTTTATTTGGATGTGTATGTATAAAAATCTTGCTTCGTTTTTAACTGTCAAGAGACAAGTACTCACTTCTCTGTATTCTTAATGTGCTATCTTGATATTGTTTTCTGGCTTTAATTGTCAGATAGCTTGTCTCTTGCATATAATAATCACCACTGATGGAGATGACCCATGTTCAGTCTTTTATAACTTTGGGATACTTGTATGGCCGGAATCTCCATACTTCCCCCCCTTCCCCTAGTGTTAAGGCTATCCGGTATTCTAGATGCTTCCACAAGCTTCTGGCAAGATTTCTATACCACTGCGCAAGTCTATCTGCACCCACGCAGCTAAGTATTAAAATTAAGATGGCCTTTCCATCTCCATAGGCTATATAGGCTTACATTAGATGGATATTTCACCAATTAGTTTATTATGTCAGTAAACGTAAATTAACTCAAGTTGGCCCACCATATTGCTCCAAATAATGTTTGATTATTTAATTTGTTATATAGAGAAGATCTTGCGATGATGAAAATGTTCAACCTCAAGGGTTCGATAAATTTTATAATTGTATGTGCATTTGAACTAAAAAAAGAAAAGAAAAAGAGCTGCATTATGTTTATCCCTCTAACCTGAGGATAAAGCTAAAATGGTTTGATAAATTTATTTTAAATCTGATATCTAGAAGATATGGACACACACAAGGGAAAATTAATCATTTTAGTTTTAGCTCTAAAATCATAGTCAATTTAAACTAATATTTTATTTTTTTACAACTAAATAATTTAGTTCAAAATCGGTATTTGGGATGAAATTAGATTATAAATAGCACTTTATATATATTTTTTAGGAGATCAATTAATTTAATGATAATTTGCCGGAAAAAAAAACTTTTGATTTTTTTTTCAAACTTAAATTGACTATATGAGAACGTTTGTACGATTGGGTCATACGATTGATTTATTCATTTGTTTGTTTGTTCTCATATGTGCTTGAACATTAACATTTATGTTGTAAATATATACATTTTAGATAACATTTAATGTGAATGGACACGTTTGAGTTCAGAATAAGCCCCTACATATTGAAAAACAACGTAAAAATAATCTATTTGTGAAATTTATATGTCCTTATATCATGTGCTCGAACATAAACATGTATTGTAAAATTATGAATTTTACAAAACACTTTGTGTGTAAAGCTTGTGTTAAAACCATCCTACCACATATTTATAAATACAAACTAACCAAAATGTGGCTATCTAGATTGAACTCAAGATGGCCCGCCACATGTGTTGTTCCATAAAATGTCTAAGCTTAGAGCATAAATGTTTATGTTTTGGCTCATATGAGCACATATGGAGCGCAAAATATGTTCAGATACACTACATAATTTTGTTGCATTAATATTTTCAATATGTGTTGAACCTACTTACCTCAAGTTTTCCCACCACGTTAAATTTTCTGTAATGTGCCTAATTCGATGCCATAAATATTCTTGTTCGAGCACATACAAATACAATTTGAGCACAATCGATTGAATAAAGATTTATTTTGAACAAGATGACTGGTCAGCTTGAGTTACTTTGTTAGTAAGAGTATTTATCATCTTTCCCTTCTATATTTTGCACCATGTCTTACTACCCATATGTACTATCCGTATCTAACCACACTTATTGGGTAAGGAAAAGAAAAGTATAATTTTTGAATAAGTTTACCCCCATTTAAGTGAATAGTGAGAAACCATTCACAATAAACCACCCCTAGTAATGAGGTTAAATTAACTTTACATGACTTATTCTATAAAAATGAACCATTAATCAGGCACTTCATCTAAAAAAACATTATTTTTAAAGTTATTTAATTACTTACATTTAAATAATTAGCTCGTAAGTTTAATTTATAAGATTAAATATGTTCTAAAACGTTGACCAGACTTAAATTTTTTTTTCAGATAATGCTAATCTAAAAAAAAATTGACGTTTTAATTTTATACGAACGCTAAGTTCCTCGTCACCAGTGATTCGGTCTATTTCTAGAGTGACTCCTTGGATCAGGCGTGTCAAACTCGCGGCTCTATTCGGTCTATTTCTAGAGTGACTCCTTGGACTAGGTATGTCAAGATCGTGGCTCTATTCAATTTATTTCTAGAGTGATTCCTTGGACCAGGCGTGTCAAACTCGCGGCTCTATTCATGATTTTGTGAAACCCAGGGACCTTATGGTGAACAATCTGTATTTTTTATATATTTTTAGTACCATGGCTTACTACCTGTTCAGTTTATACACATATGTGCTAATTACGCTAGTGAGTTAGAGATAAGGAAGGTTAGATTTAGAAGAAGTGTACCCACATTTGCGTGGAGAAAGATTGGAATACCATTTAGGAAAAAATTACCCTCAGTACACCCAACCGGGATTCGAGCTCCAATCTTTCTGTCATCAGCAGTTTAGGCTAACATGAGAGTGACGCCCTAGACCATGCGGCCACTGAAGTAGGTAGCACGACTCTATTTTTCTATTAATAAACGTCGAGGAAATACAATAATTTGATCTGTTATATATAGGAATTTAGCATAATTTGGAGAACTATGTCAAGTTAGGTTAGTTAATATGCCAGATTTTTACGCTTTCTTCTACACACATAGATCATTTCCACAAAAAAAAAAATTAGCACACCAAATAGGTGTAATGTTTGGCAGAACGTGTATAGTATGATAACAGTTGTTTTCTCTCATGAAATTTAACCAAAGACATGATACGGGCTTACAAAAACACATTTATCAACAACATGTGTTTTACCTCAGATGGCATGCTTATATAAAGTAACATTTAAGTCACTTTTATGGGAAAATGAGAATTACAGTTTTGTTTGTAATGTTAAATAATGCCTTGATACAAAATTTAATCAAAACCGTCAAGCTTATTTTGAGAATAAATTTGGTCTCTCTTTTTCTCTTCAGTAAACTACCCAAAATCTAAGGGTTGAATATTTAATTCCAAAAAATCATACTTGAGAACCTTATTATTTATATTATTATTTTTATTATTATTATTATTAGCACCGTGTCTTACTACCCGTTCGGGCTATACGCACTCCCGCTAATGTGGAATGGTAGGGTGATTGTGAGATGAAATGGAGGACCTACAGTCTAACGTGGAGTCCAAACCACGGTGCCACACATTCACAAGTTGTGATTAACACACGTCTTGTCAGAGGTGAAGGAAGGGTTTGGCAATCAGATAAATCTGTGCCGGGATCGGCACCTTACCCCTAGACCGCCAGGTCACCGACGAATACCTTATTAAAACCATAAATATCATCAAGTATAGGCTTGATCGGTAAAATGGTCTCGGTTCTACGCCGAGATACAATATACAGATGGTTTAGCGAAAACAACTTTTTTGTTTTCAGGGGGTTATGAAACGTCAATTTTTATCAAAATCTTGAGCACAATTTTTTTTTTACAGTGCTTCTTTCTTTGAGGGGTCAAAATAAAGAAAAAGTCGTTGAATAGTGTCTCAAAACATACTAAATAAAATAATGGTAAAAAACATATAGGTTAGATCATTGGAGCCCAACAAAGCAATGTAGAATTTTAAAATGAAAATGATCATACAAATCGTCTCAGTGGGTGCTAGGAGCTCCAGGTTTGATTCTTAGAATTGTTGAAAATATTATTGATGGAATTGGGGTTTGACCTCTTCTTATGATAAATTAATGGACAGAGGACCGAATGCTGTGTCAGTTCTATAATAATAATAATAATAATAATAATAATCATAATTATAATAATATAAATCCTAAGTCATGTGCTATCATAATCAGTCAGCTCATAAAGTGCATATTGAATAACTCAAAAAAGAACTATAGATACATAAAATATGTTTAGCTTACCCATTTTAATTCGGAAGAGAAGTATTGATGCTCTTCTGAAGTATTCCCAAGAAGTTGTGGTTCAGCAATCTAAACGCCTTCTTTATATACATTCAAAAAATAAATCCAGGGATTCACTATTTGGGTAGTCCCTTTCTAAAGCTTAATTTACTGTAAAAGTTGGTACTTTTTATATTTATTTGAGTTAAAGGGTTTGGGGGAAGAAACATTAAGTTTTATCACTTTAATCTTAACAAAGATATTGACAATATTTACAATAAGAGTGGCATATGTACTGTATGTACTGTGCGTACATAATTTTACACGATGTTTTACTACCTGTCTGGGAAATACGTATTAACTACACTAATGGGAGCAATGGGGTGTGAATGAAGTTAGAATTTAAAGAATTTCTAGTCACATTTGCCTAGACACAGCGTGGAAAACCACTTAGGATAACGCAGTAAAAGCACTTACATTCTTGGGTTCAAATCCAGCCAGGGTAGATGGAGTTATCTTGAGCATTAAAAATCCGTAGCACAACTTCCTTCGGAGAGGAATTAAAGCCGTTGGTACCATGTCGATTGTGGCATTTAAAATAACCCTGAAAAGTATGTGAAAATACCTTTCCCGGTAAAATTGGTACGGCCTTTCGCTCTCGCTCATAATTTTTTTTTGTGTGTGTTGATATAATCAGTCGGTTCAGAAAGTACAAGAAAGTATATAAAACTCTTAGTTTTAAGTTATCGGTGGCTACGAAGATTAAATGTCAGTCTTACCTAATAGGGCTTGTCAGTGGTGGGTAGGTTGGAATTTGAATCCCAGCAGAGTATACTGAGGATGAGTTTCTCAAAAAAATTTACCACTCTCCTTACATGCAAATTCTGCTACATTTTCCTTTAAATTCTACCTTCCTTGTTTCCAAAACATTGTAATTAAATACGAATCTCTCGGGAGGTAAAAATACACTGGGAACAAATGAAGGCAAGGTTAATTGTTAAGGATGAGATTGTAGTTTAGTTGAAGTACACCCGCATTAGTGGGAAGAAGGATAGGGGAAACCGCAGTGACACAGTGTAGTCACATGTAATAGATCACCCTTCAGTATACCCTGCAAAGATTCCAACTTCGATCTCCATGTCACAGGACATTCAATTTTTTGTGAGCTTAACGTCTTATACTTTGTGATCACTGGTGTGAACTTTTTTTGGGGGTCAAAATCAGCTGGGGATATGTAAATAAAGATTTAAAATATTTCGTGAAGGAAAAGTCATTGATTATAAAATAAATTTGAGAAATTTGGTTAAATGAATCAATATAAAATGAATTTACTTTGATATTATACATTCTTTGATTGTTAAACTTAGAACATTTTTGAGTTTGGAGTTTGTTATCTATTTGATTACATCATATAGATAGTTATAATTCTTCAGTTTACTCTTTTTATAAAGGTAATGATTGTAATCTATAATTGCAGATAAGCTAGTGGACTCCTCATTAATCAAATCAATTAAATAGCTACTCTTATTATTTAAATAATTATATTTGTAACTTTATTTGAAATTAATATAAAAAGTATTTGATTTTGATCTGAAAGCTCGGGGCAAGATTTTGGCACTCAGTGCAATGTGCTGGTTTATATTTTTCATCCAAAAGAAGTGTTCAATATCCTTTCAAGAATATTTTTAATAAATATCCCTTTAGTTACCTTTCTTTCTAATCACTACCCCGGTGTATACATACACAAATAATATTTTGATAAACCTATTAATAATAATAACAAAATAGTAAAAACGATTGAATAAACAGCTACAACCATATTTTAGATAGGAAGAATCTTTTTTGACTGTTACAAATGTTACTAAGACTACTTTATTTTATCCATACGCTTAATAAACTGATATACAAATGTCCTTTTTGATCGATATTTTCATTTATCAAAACCAATAAAATAATCTTAAATAGTTTGAACACAGTAAAATTATATAAATACTAGCCGAAAAAATATATTTGCATTTTCAAAATACATCATTTAGTTTTTCTTCCTACCAGAATCTTACTATATTAACCAGTATTAAGCAATCATATATAATATTCAAGTGTTAGTTTCTTGGACAGGAATATAGATAAATTCTACGACACAATTATACATACATTCTAATTACTATAACTTGGAGCCAAATTTTCAAAAATAATTTTTCAGTAAACTCCCCTTAAGTAAATTCTCCTCGGAATAAACAAACATCTGGTTTATCTCAATAAATTCTCTACATAAAAAAATACCATTTTTTTAAAAATTATTTAAAGACAAATCAAATATTCAAAAATCAGTTATTTTTGTTAACTACTCTCAAAATTATTTGTATTTTTAAAATTAAAAATATATTTTTATTTATCATGAAAAAAATTTCCAATAACTCGTTTTGAACTAAATCTTAGATACCATTTTCAAAAAAATTCCAATTTTCTAAATGTTGTCACAAATAAACAACCTTTGAATTAATCTATTTTAGAAAAATAAACATAAATTATTATATATCATGTCATATATTATTATACAAACACACATTTTATTTAAAATCAATAAACATATTTTTGATATATTTATAAAAAAAATTTAAATCAGTTATCAGTAACCTACTATTAAATGAATTTTCAAGGAAAACTAATATACAACATTATTTATATTGTAAAAAACTTACCTTATAAGTTACCCATTTTTAACCACATTGTTAAAGCCGTTTTTGAAATATATCCAATTTAAAAAACAAATCAGTCAGCCTTACCAATAAACACATTTCCCCCCGCCCCCCCGAAAATCAAGTATACATTTATATTTGTTAAAAAAATTCCACATATAAACAATACGTTAAACAATATCGTTAAAACCATTTTTTTTAAAATCGGAGTTAAAAAAAACTTATCAAGATGCTACCTTTAATTTAAGGGCCAGTCTCAAAATAAAAACAAGCTTTCCAAAGTAATTTCCATATAACATTTAAGTATAAAAATTTAACAAAATCCATACCATACTTCTAGAAAAACCTGGTTAGATCCCCCATGGTGCTGATGGAGATATTTACTATTTTTATACTGGTTTGTTCTTATTTCACAGAGTTTTTTACACGCTGCATAGTAAATACCCCAGTTAATTTTAATTGATAAATACATTTTCCTTGAGCTAATGGTAAACGTGGCGTGGTCCAAACATCTATTAAGATGATAATTTCCACTCATCTAATATTTGGCTTTCCCTTTTTTATCTGGTATAACTGATAAAAATTAAGAGATTTTTTTCAAATTAATTCTACCATTAAGTTTAAGCTATATTTAAATAACTTTCATATATATGTTTCACTAGCAGTTTGACTCGTTAAGGTGGGATGGAAGGGGATGCCAAAAAAAGCCTGTGTTATTGCAGTTTTTAGGACAAAACATGTTTTGGCCAAAATAAATAAAACATTGCACCAGTACAAATATAGAATTTAATTTTCTTCCCCTGGCGATATCAACAGTTGTTGAATATCTGTCAAAAGTGTCCTGAAATTTAGCGACAACTTTTTCTCTTCATTTAAAATGTTTGTCATCTAATGCCACTCTGCCTATGATGGATATTCAGGAACTGTTGATATCACCAGGGGAAGAAAATTAAATTATATGCATGTGCTGGAGCAATATTTTATTTATTTTGGCTAAAAAGGTTTTGATTTAAAAACCGCAAAAACACTGGCCTTTTTTAGTGTCCCCTTTAATCTCACCTTAAGCAGCACCAAAACGTTATATAATTATAGCGTTCAACATCCATCTGCCCACATTTTGATAGTTCCTAGTTGTAAAATCCTAAGATAACTATGACAATCACAAATCAATCATGATAATTCGAAAATCAAAATAAATTAAATATTTGAGAAATATTTGACCTTTACCCACAAACTGAGTCACAAACAAACGCACTTTATTAAGTATTCAATATTTACCTAGTTACGATCATAAAATAAGATAGCTGAACTAATAGATATTGTTACAGAAATATGTTGGAAAAAATTAGCATTAGAGTTCTCCAAACAGCATATATAAATAATATACTCAGTTTCAGAATATATTGAATAATAAGCATCATGGTTTTCCAAAGAGCTTAACGTTTCACCAAGCTATGTCGCCAGAATTTGTTTCTTTTAGTTGTTATGTCTCTGTTAGGTAGTCGCTAACCTATCCTTCAAATTTTTGCTTTGTCATTGCAACGCTAGTTGATTCCCTCTAAGTTTTTGTACTAGTTTATTTTTAGATGTTTTTATCCGATTGTATAAAATACGAATTTTATACCATGTAGAGAAGTATTTTTTTCTATTAGCTCTTTACCACAACCTATTTTTAAATACAAAATTCTCAGCTTTTATGGTTACGGTGGAGTAGTTCTTTACTTTGGCAAATTTAAATTTTCTTCCATAGCAAAAAGAAAATTTTATAATGAATTTGAATTATTTTAAGCTACTAACACCCTCTCCCAGAACCCCTTTTCAGTTCCCCATTCCAATTTTGAAACTTTAAGATTTATTTGATTATATTGTATGGTTTATTTATGTGCTTACCAAATTTATATTTTAGACCCCATCAAGAATTAGTTTTCCATTTTAGTTATACAATTTCGAGATCTTTTATTTCCTGAGCTTCAATTATGAAATTTTTTATGTTCATGTGTCATTCGGCTCTCCAAGAAGGTTTATCGACTAACATGACCAAATTATCTTCTATCTTATGTCACAGCAATTTGTTTTAAATTAGTATAAGGAATCTTGAGGACCCCATTTAATGCTTCTTCAGTTTGAAACCGTAGGATCAGACCTCGATGGGGTGTTGTTGTTTTTTTTTGGGGGGGGGGGGGG
>CABFOV010000260.1:220955-239218 GCA_902141375.1 Timema poppense
TGGGGGGGGGGGGTGTCCTTACACCCACTTGACAAATTTAAATCTTCTGCCACATGAAGAGTAATTATTTTTTTAGTTTTGGGAGTTTTGAAACCACACCAGCCACTTTTTTTTAAATAGTAACATATTTACCACTAATTTCGTTATTGGATTAATCCCCTATTACTGGTAAATTTCTATTTTCTGACCATCTAAATCGTGAGGAATAGAATATGTATCTACATAGAAATCCCAGCTCTAGCCATGAGTGAGTGAGTGAGTTTAACCTTATATATATATATATATATATAGTATAAATATTTATTTATATATATATTCATATACACATATATTTATATATAATAAATATGGGAAATTAAATGTATTAAAATATTTGTATGTATATATATACAAATATTTTAATATTTTAACATGTATGTATATATACATATATATAAATATACCAAATATGTATACATATACTGTATATATATTTATACATATACATAAAGATGTATATATATATATATATTTATATTAAAGGGAAAGTAAACATGGATTTGGGTTTAAAAACGGATTTAAGTTAAAACAATGGTTCACTTAAGAGATTTCTTATATTTTCTCACATTTGGAGTAAATTTTAAGACACCTTATTACAAAACCGTAAAGTTATAATAAATTAAATGACAATAATGAATTAAAAGATGATAAAAATAAATTATGCGTATGTAATAAATATTGCATGAGATGATCAAATATTTAAAATATAAAAAGTCTTATTTCATAAATATTGAATAAATAGAATATGCATAGTAAAAATATGCAAAATAAAAAATATATACACATAAAAATCTATTCTATAAATGCAAAACGTCTTCAGTTTGATCACATATTAAATGAAAAATTAATGTTTTAGTAGCCTACACAAGTTTATTACTACCTTATAATTTTACTTGGTTTATTTTTTAAAAGATAGAAATTTGTTTTTGAAGAACTTTTGTTGGTCAGATCATTTGATATTTTTATATAAATAATTACAATTTATGTATTTTTCTAAGACAATATACCTAAAGGATTAAATTATTAACACATATAAAAAGTTAAATTCCTTACCTAATTTCTCAAAGTCACACAGTTTTTTTTCGAGCAATTGAAAATCAAATAAATTGATCTGCACTATCTAAAACTAAGGATCTAATCACAAACTTAAAGAAGAGAATACATATTTGGAACATAAATGGTAAAATAAATACATTTTATATGAACATATTAGGAACACATTTTGGCAAATAATACCACGGATAATCATTACGACTTTATCCCATATTTATAAATGGTGCAAGGCACTATAATAAGTAAATTCGTATGACGAATACATTTGAAGTCCACAAATTAATGAACTTTAAGTCTTATACCATAAAGTAAAAACATATCGAGATATTAGCTACATGTTATCAACATTTTAAAATCAATAAACAGTTTGACTTTGTATAATCCAATTAAAACTCCCCTTCGAGCTCAAAAATAAACACACACACACACACCCTTTTTAAAACAGGATTATATTAATTTAATTCAGCCAACATACTAAATCGAATTAATATAAACCCCCCTTTATCTCATATATATATTTTTTCACACGTCTCCCAAATAAATACGTTCAAACAAATACGTAGCAGGTATAAACCCAATTCTATCGCCTAAATATATTATTATGTAGGAACATATTGAAATTACAATCACATCATTGGTATGTAAAACCAACGTTTCTTCTAAAATAAATAACATATATATCACAATATTTAACATGAACTGTACAATATCAAAAACTGTAGAATTTAAGGAGAAGTAATTTATGAAAAACCATAAACTACTATCGAGCTTTTTTGTTGCACCTGAGATTTACATTGATCAGTTATAACTTATTTTGTGCAGAGTAATTGTTTATGAAAAATATATACACTACATAAATATTACCCACTGCAATAAATTGATAATAATTTTATCGAAGGTTTTATTTGGCACAGAACAGTTTTAAACTTGAGCAGGTTGGAAAAATAAGTTTTCCATAATGATCGGTCAAACACAACCATTTGATTTCTTGAGATGGCGTCGGCTAAACTTCAGCTTTCGAATATGAATCGTCGCACTAACCGATTCCCAAGACTGTTGATTTTTCTAAGCGGCTTTTCCGGTCCGTGTATCTCGTTGGCTCTCTGCAACCGTACATTTTAAGCAACTGCTATGGGCAATGACTCTCCCCAATAAGACTCTTCGTGGTGATGAGCATTGGACATCCCAGCTGGCGTGACACCACGATCGTCCAAACAAACACGAGAGCTTGACACTCATACTTGGCACAATATCTTGAACATCTCTTCTTGCGAAACTTTTAGAGAGCATCAAACCAAGGCGCGACGCCTTGACTACCCCGACTAGAGATTCAACTCGACCAACTCACCTCCACCTTTTGCGTCAGGAGGTCAGTTACGGGTCTTGAGCAATGGTCGGCACATCTTCAAGGCTAGCTTCCTTTTCGTTTTGGACATCAGGTCATCCATGATGCATTGCCAGTTCTGCAAGAAGTTTTTGTAGAGTGCGAACACCCCCCAATCTTGGACCAGGACAGTGGTGTGGTCGGGGTTAGGATCCCAGGCGACAATATCCGTGGTGTGGCGATCGGGCAGCCCCACGCTCTCGTTCAGGATGGCGTTCTCCGCCTCACATAGGAGCTGCGACAAAAGGAAACACGTACGTTAGAGACACGTCGAGACACAAGCACCTGACTTAATCCAAAGTACATTCGTATCTCGTGGTCAAGGGATTAAATGTTTTAGGGACCCTTGTTCGATTAAGGATTCAGGGGTCTGAATAATGTACTAACAGTATATTTATTATTCTTGTAATAATATACTATAATCTTTTATTGATAATTATCAAGTGAGTGCATACGTTTAAACATTTCCGTTAGATCTGTCCTCCCTCTCATCACCTGTTTTAACCAAACCAAAAAATAATCCTAAAGGAAATTTTGTCGTAGAATGTAAACCAAAAAGTCGGATGATGGCCTATAGTTATTAAAAAACTAAAAACTAACATCTCTTCACAAGGATCAATAGTAATTTACAACCCTGATAAAATGCTTCTTTGAAGGTCACTGAGCTTCTACCCTCCTATTTGTCAACACTCTCCATCTCCCCCGGGCTACCTTGAAGAAAGGACGAATAGAATATATTGTGACTCCCCCGCCCCCTTTTCCATCACCTCCCTTCAGTAACGCAATCATACCAATGCTTTATATCGGCGGGATTTGTAACTCGTTTTTAAATCTCAATCGATCCTTGGCTTTATCTAACGTGAGCCTTGTATTCGTACATCCGACAGTTTCATTTTGTGTGAGTATGTGAAAGGTAGGTGCTCACCTGTTTGACCTTGTTGCTCATCTCCGTGATTAGTTTGGTTCTGATCTTATGAAGGGGCTCGTTGTGTTCCAGATTGAACTTCTTCATCTCGAGGAAAGTGATAAGAATTTCTTGAAGAGAGGAATGGAACTCTTTCAAGACCATCGCCATCTGAAAAAACCAAACACAAAATTATTTGTTAAGAAACAAAATAAAGCTATGGAGATGATAGTGCATTCAGAAATTCACCTTGACGGGGAAAGGGGGGTGTATAGTGTATCAATGTTTGTTTTCCTCTCCCCACGTCTTACTAGCTGTCGGGGATATGTGAATTTTAACCACACTCATGGTGTAAAGGATGAGACAGGTAGAATTTAGAGGAAGTATACCAGCACCTAAGTAGGTAAAATATTTAGGGAACCTGGTTGAGATTTGAACTCCGGCCCACCAAACCTGACTAGACAACCTTTACTCTTATACTTCGTGCCAATAGAAACATTATTGATACTATTATTAATTAAAGGTTTCCGATTTGGAATTTTAAAGCCACTTATTATGTGTTTAACGATAATACCTTTTGAATATCTAATCGTAAGTCAAGTCTTAAAACTTAGCATATGCATGAGACACATATTTTGTGCTATGTGTTCTATTTTTACACTACATTTTTTTGTTCTTTTATTAAAATTACCTGCGATATTGGGGGGTTGAGAGTGGAAACGAATTGGGTGTGCCACTGAATTAATACACATTCTAATACAGAGCTGAGTCACCATTGATAAAACCTTTTTAAAAATATGTTATGTCTGAGGTTGACCTCATTAAGGTCACTAGAGATATCGTTCACCCCGCAAATAACAAACAACATAACATGTCAACTGTGCCAGCTGCATAACATATGACCTCGCATATGAAGATAGGAAAGTATGTTGAATAAACTTTGAACTGCCAAAACAGGGTACCTAATATGGTGATCAGACTCCACCCCTTTTAATGCCTTGGCCCATAGGTTGAGAGGAAGTAGGGGAGGCTAGTATGGCGACCTGTTCGAATCAAGGTTACGAGTAGTGATTTGATATTAGTGTTGGTGTTTATTTGGCTTGCTAACTACAATCTGTTGGCAATAGGGTTCAGTGTCAAAGGAGTGTTTTGTTAGTAAATAATTTGTGATTTAAATTAAAATAAAGAAATTTAATATTCCATTACGGTTTGGAAGAGCCTTACATTTAAATAAAATACTGTAAAAAGTGAGTCAAACTCTTAATTTCAAACAAATAAGCCTACTTAGTAAATGGAGATTTCAACAAACATATTTAGATTATTAGTTTAAAGACTAGCATGGTTTTATCCACTTCAGTGGCTGATGGTCTAAGGCATCACTCTCGTGTTGGACTGGCCTGCTGATGAAGGGAAGTTCAGGGTTTAAATCCTGGTTGGGTCTATTAGATGGTTTTTTCCTAAAATTGTTTTCTACCTTCCTTCCTTCCTCATCCCTGCCTCATTAGTAATTATCATACATGCGTATAACCTGAACAGGTAGTAAGACGCGATTATAAAACAAAATTAGTGTCAGTTAATAAACACTATAATATTGTATAATATTAAGATATTAAATTAAATGGTCTAAAATAATGGGAATATATGTATTTGACGATTTAGTTATAGATAATGCTTCAATATTTTGGAGTGAGGTAATTTAATATAATTAATTTACTTGATTGATTTTTCTACTTTTGTTTTTAAAATGTTTAATGAAATACAATACAAATATTATTTATTGAAGTAATACATTACTCGAAAGAAAAACATTTGTTCAACTCAATTTAGGAATGCATTTGAATAAATCAAAAATTTTATCTCGGTAGAAAGTGAGTCTGTCTATCCAGATTAGACTCCCAGCATTTCCTAAATATTTAAAATCGGTGAAATAAGGTCTCCCTTTCTCAGTCATGAGTTATCGGCCGGGGGATTGGGTGTTGTGTCTGTTTATTTAGTCCATAAAATGCACGTTCAGTACCAATAATAATGTATTCTATTCAAGGTTTAGTAACTCACCTTTTGTGGTTTATCGTTAATATTGCGGACCTCATTCCAGTACCAAAGGAACTGATCTTGAGGAAGCCAGTCATATTTGATTTGATCTCCTAAACTCTCTTTCACCTGGAATAAAAAAAACACACATCTCGATATAGCAATGCCATCTCTTATCAACAATGTGCAAAATGTTCCCGTTTACATCAACATCTTATTTTTATAAGATCAAACTACGCAAAGAAAACATTTTACTATCAGCGTTAGGTAGGCCTATCTTAAGACAGTGCAAATAGATAAGCATATGTTTGATTAGTATTTTTTAATAATTTCATAACACTAATTACGTCAGAATATTCATAAGGATGCCAAAATGATTAGATATAAGATTATATTCACCGTTTATTACTAGCCATCCGGACAAGACGAATATTTTCACTGATGGTAATGGTGAAGAAGGGCCAGTTTAGAGGAAATGTGTCAATATTTGCGTGGATAGAGAGTGGTAAATCGAATATCAACCGGCTGTACTGTGGGTGGTTTTCCCTTAATGGTTTCTCAATCCATCTCTAGGCAAATGCAGGTGCATTCCCTCTAAATCCTCACTCCTACTGTAACTATATTTAATTTATTTTTCAAAAAATAGTTTTGCTATAAAGACAGCAAAAACGCTGACCCTTTCTTGCGTTCCCTATATCACTATCTTAAAGAAAAATTCCAAACAATATTTATCTTAAAACAAAAGTTTGTTGATCGGGGGAACCCAAATTATTTTTAAATAAAACATTGTTAAAAACAATTCAAAACTATTTTGAATAACCTTAAGAGCCCATTTTAGATTCTCTTAGCCGGGATATTATATACAAGACTACGATTAAGCCATGAATGATGTTGAAGTGAGTTATTCCACGTTATTCACTTGGAAATAATGAAATTGGGATCAGTGAAGTAGTTTTTATCATTTTTTTTCAAATTCACAAAATGTTTTCACTGCCCTTTTTCTATCCCTCTGTTTACTAATGAAGATTCCAGACTAACACACCACGATTCGACGCCTGGTTCGAGCTATCTTAATTTACAAGTCAACCGCGGGGTGAAACGAACCCCGGTACCCGACAAAATGTATCCTTAGCAACGACACTCACCTCCGTGTATAAATTGAGTATCCTTTTCTCGTTGTTTCTAAAATGTTTCATCGTGATCTTGAACTGCTGACGGACAGTCTTGATTGACTTTGGTTTGACGTGTCTCGTGGCGTGGCCCCCAAGACTCTTGCCGCTAGGCAGTGCCCCGCACGGGTTGTGCCACACCGGTGGTTTCTTCTGTGCGGCCTTCACAACGCTCGACGTGGTCTTGACGCGGCCGGTAGATGGCGCTGACAGGCAGGGCTGCAGCAACACAGTCAGTACTAGCAGTATCGTGACAGAAGCGGCCAATGCTTGGACAGACTTATCTGAAAACACCAAACAACAACACGTTGAGGATGGTTTTTAGCAAATAAAATAAATATGTAGACATCTCCATATGATTTACGTTAATCTTTGAATTTATGGAAGGTATTGTAACAGGATCCCGATGTCATAAAATAAAATTGAATTAACTTAATCAATTGCAGTTGTTATAATTATATTTTGTACTACTTAACGTCCGGTTTAAGCTATTCGAATTTAAATATATAAATGGAGTAAGATTGAGGTGTTTATAAATGATAACAAATGTACCCGCATCTGGCTGGAGGGATAATGAGAAAATAACTAGGGGTAAAAATCAATAATTTGAATCACAATAAAAAAAAAAAAAAGACCAACCAAAACTAACGCAGCATTCTGTGTTCCCGCAATTATACAATTATAAATTAATTTAAGAAAGCGTGTTAAAATGTTGTGCTACGATCCCTCTTACCCCCCTTCAACACGTTCAGGATAACAAAATAACCTTGTTAATAATATGGAATGAAAGTGTAGTACCGGAAAAATATAACGTAACTCTAATGTGTCAAGGTCGTTTTAAAGACCTTAGCCTTCTGTAAAAAAAAATTATTAGTTAATACGTAATTAAATAAGTTAATAATCATTAGATGCATTTAATATGATAAATAAAAAAAAATTATAGCGGTAATTCTATCGGTTATTTTTATAGATATTTCTGTTATTTTTCAAGATCATTAATGCATAATGTTTTAGACTAATATACTATAACTAAATTATGATTTGTGTTTTTACTGTCCTAACAATGGTAAAATAGCTCAAAATATATTTATCAAAAAACGTTTGAAAATAAGAAATGAACACAATGTCTAACTTTTTGCAAACTATAAAAATAATTTCATTTTCATTCAAAATGTGTTGACATAATTAACCCTAAACATCAAAATACACGAAAAAATACACATATCTTAAAAATAAATAAATTAGCTAGTAGTGAAGTAATCCAGTGGCTACCGTACCTTAAAAAATTAATCCATCGGAACAAAGTGAAATTCCCACCCACACAAACACATAAAAATCCCTAAGTTTATTTTTGTTTTTATTTTTGACGTATTTATTACCAATGCATCAACAATCTTGAATAAAATTATCATTTGAAACCAT
Source organism: Timema poppense (assembly GCA_902141375.1). Taxonomy (NCBI): domain Eukaryota; kingdom Metazoa; phylum Arthropoda; class Insecta; order Phasmatodea; family Timematidae; genus Timema; species Timema poppense. The sequence goes on from CABFOV010000260.1 coordinate 228,958, forward strand.
GTCAATATTTGGGGGGTGAAACAAAAAAAAAAGTCTAAATTTCTCTGTCTCACATGTTTACATTAAAATCTCGGCACAACAACTTTTTAGGACGCGTTTAAAACACACTAATAGGTTAATAAATACGAGCCCGAAACGACGTGAACTGCGTTGATACGAAACACGACCAGGCCGGGCAAAGGCCGGCGAGCGACTGATTGATTACAAGCGGGCGACTGACTTATCTGCGAACGATGTTTACCTTGCAGTGACTTGGCCATTATTGGTACGTTGTTTTTTTTTTCGCCGGGTCTCTGTGTCGGGTGTTTTGTCGAGTCTCTTTAGTTCTTTTTTCTCTTCTATCAATCCAGGTGAGCAGATTTTATGTTAATGATGCTCCTCGCCTGTTTTGCCTCTATATACTCTCACAGTTTGTCTCCTGAGGTAATCTTGATGTTACCGCCGGTTGCGACACTTGTGATTGGCTAGCGGAGTGTGTGACTCACCGTGGTCTGTGAGTATGAATGGGATACACTGGCAGGAACAATAAATAATTATCACTAGATCCTACTCTCTTCCCAAATTGTCACCTTCTCTTATCACTCACTGCCACGCTTGATATACTGACGGTTCGGAGGATCCTGGTGATTTGACTTGAAAACTCTATGCCATGACTCTTATACCAAATTCTATTGGGTGGAGGGAGGGGATGTCTTAAAAGTAAAGTGAAAAAAAACAACACATTCTTCTACTCAGTCATCGTTAGTTTTTCTTGTTTATAAGTGTGACGTCGTTTCAAGATTCCCTCCTAAATCGTATCACGCTTCCCTCCCCTACTTTCCCTCTTTTAATACCCCCACCCTCTCTTTTTCCTTGCTATAAAAAAAAAGTATTACTATACTTACTACGACACGCCTTCTTTTTCCTTCCATTCATAGAACGTTTCATTCATGGACACCCCACCCCATGCCACTTATTTACCTCCAACCAATCTACGCATGTTTGCGTGGACATGACGTCAGACTATAATGTTGAGACAGTTCAAGAAATCTCTCACCGTACTTTTTATCTTTCACCTTTTCCGCGGAGATGTAGCGGAAGTGTGTCTACACTTAGAGAGCCCGGATGCGGATATTATCGATGAGATTATCCCTTCCCCTTTCCCCTCTAAACATAAAGCGCTAAAATAAGCTAGGTACAATTTAGCTTACCTGGCACACACAAGTATTGCCTATGAATGTGCGAGACTTTATTTCTAGGTGTGATTTCCTGACAGGATGAATAATACACCGGAGTATTTAGCAATGACCTACCTTAAAAAGTTAGGGACAGTTTCAACGGCAACCATTTTGCGGTGGACTGAGAGAGAACGAGGGGGGTGAACATATGAGCATTTTCTCCCTTTAACTAGATCGTAAATAAATTGAATATAATATCTTGTCTGGCCTGGCTTGATAGTGATGTACAAGACATTGCTTGAATCCTATCAAGATACACTTAAAGTTGTTTTCCTTAAGTGATTTACCGATCTCCTACTACGTAATTGAGGGTCCATTTATTTTAAATTCAATCTTTCTCAATTGTTCAGTTAAATGTGGATGGACTGAACGAGTAATAAAACATGGCTAAAATAAATCAAGCAGATCAAAATTTGCAAAGTACAACTAAATAGACTATAAAGCACTGAAATTGTACCTAATGTAGCCCACAGGCTCAACTTTAAGACCAAGCATACGACTTCCTACTCAAAGGTGATATTATTTTATACAGTAAATAAAAAACTTGCCTAAAATTCCCAACTAACGAAAAGTACAAAAATAATAGCTTGGATGTATATGTCCCCAAAAAATGAATTCTAGCTGTGTCCCTGATATATTCTACTGTGTTTATAAATACTACTAGATCAACCAGAAGATAAAGGCTTGGAATGTCTTTGCCGTAAAGTATTTAGTGGGCTGCCTACCCGAGCGCCGAGACGCATTAATGTGGGAGTGAAGAAAATGCGGGTAAAAGGCAGTGTTTTTATATCGAAATAGAATTTTTTGGCCATAATAAATCAAACATTGCTTAAATAGAAATATAGAGTTTAATTTTATTCACAAGGTGATATCAACAATTCTTGAATCTCTGTCAAAGGTGTCTTAGAATGGAATGACAACCTTTTCTCCTCATTTAAAAAGTTTCTCACCAAATGCCTCTATGCCGATGACAGATATTCAACAATTGTTGATATCATCATGCAATAAGAACTGCATAAACACATTTTCTCGCATCCCATATACTCCCACATTAAATACGTTTGAAATTTGAAGCTAATGGCATCAACAATCCTCTGTTTCGTTTCAATTCCATTTCAATCGAATAACTAAGAAAGTTTTGGATCAATAAAATAGTTAGTGACCTTATATTAGGCTAACTTATTGATTTTTTTTTTTTTTTCATTTTTCACTTGTTTGTGGTGTTGAATTTGGGAAATCTGTTTACTTTNTCATTTTTCACTTGTTTGTGGTGTTGAATTTGGGAAATCTGTTTACTTTACTGACTATATTTAATTTCAGATTAATATGGAAGTTTAGGACGTGGTACTACAAAAACTAGATTAAAATAACATTCAATAAACTGAACCAATATTTTTTAAGTATCATTTGAACATGAGAGGTTTGATTGTTGTAATTGATGTAGGCCTATAATTAAGCTAAAAATTGATAAACTGTTGAAAACAGGAACTTAGGCTCTGTGGATATAGCTGTTGTGATTAATATACAATAGAGTTAGAATAGCGTGTACACTATACAAGCATTAATCTAATTAAAATTACAACGCATCTAATATAATATTATGATATAATATCACAGCTATCAGTTAAATAAAAGCTTACGTCAAAAGTCTTAGTAGTTGTGGATTTGAGGAGAAGGAATCATGTTGCATCTTGTTTCGAGTGAGTTTATTTGTTAAAAAAAATATTGTAAACAATCTTTGAACATTGTACTTATTTATGATATCTTGATCGCCTTATTGATCCGCTTGTCGACTTTCACCTGGTAGTTGCCAACCTCTTCAAGAGCAGACATATCTTAACGATGTGTCACACGTCTGATGTCTGCCCTAGCTCGTTCCCGCGTTTCCCCTCCCCTCTTTGCCTTCCCCCACCCCCACTCCAGGCGATCGGCCTCCCACTTAATTACCTTCCTCGGGGAGGCGTAGGTGTCATTAAACTCGTGTTTCGGGACAAGGTCATGTCGCCACGCGGAGCCAGTGACTCGATATTACGTTATTTCTATCGGTATTGCAACAGAGTGGAACTGTATTTGAGTCTGACACCTTAGCTCGGTCAGTCGAGAGAGCGTCTGTCAACGGATTAAATTTCCGACATGGCCGAAACATTTCTGTGAAATTGGGGTTTCCCCTTTAACAATAATGAATGGCCGGTCGAATTAGTGCGATTTCTGTATTAGTGTGATTCTCTAAGTCGTGTTTGATATAATTAGAAGGCACAGAAAGTGTCCCAAAGTTTAAAAAAAAAATCATCTCTATTTGGATTCTAAGAATAAGAAATTTTACAGATAAAAAAAATATCCACACATTGTCTTCTTCTATCTTTTTATTCTTCTTCTATACTAATTAAAAGTTTGTTTTCTGCCTGTCAATAGCCTTGCCCAATATATACTGCACAGAGATAAGAAATTAAAAAAAAATAGTAACCCTTGTTCACACTCCGGTGAATATCGAAGCCGGAATTTTAAAATGTGACTAAATTTTTTTAGTTGATTACAAAACAAGTCGGAAGCAATAAAATTAATAAAAATTTTTTTTATTTGTTTGAAGCAAAGCAAAAAGTCACCCAGGATAGCCACTCAATAACTTGCATGGTTACCCCGGGCAGCACTGGGTGCTTCGGCTATTTCCAAATAAAATGACACGCATATAGGTGAGCATGATGGCTAATGCCTCAATCTCATCTAGTTTGGTTTGCTGATGGCTTATCAGGGTGGTAATTACAGCCACGAGTATTGCGGTGTTATTCTTAAATTGTTATTCACTTTCCTTCCACCCAAATAAGGGTAAGCCTCCTCCAAAACTCAAACTTCCTCACTAGCCGTGCTAGCCTAATTAATAATACTCGTATAGCTCGAACGGAGTGGATGAGTGTGGGGTAAACGGAGTTTTTAAACAAAATGAACCATTTTGAGTTTGTGGTTTGTCCACGAAAACTCCCTTTAAATAGCAAAGGTTCTTACATGGTTTGGACTAGTCCTCCAGACTCCTCTTTATTCGGTATAGTCCTGTTTGCGAACACATAGGTACCTGAGACAGATTATTTACTTTTGACTTAACCCTACATTTAACCCTATCTTGATTAGGCCTATTTGACGTAAAGTTGTTTACATAAAATATAAATTTATTTTCGAATGTAACCTTTAAGTTTTCCCTTATATTATTAATCTTAAATAAATCCTTACCACAATTAACAATTAATATTATTAAAACTTCAGCACGTTGTCCATCACTTTCCTCAGCATGGAATCGTTACCGCCCCACCATATAGGCCTAGTACTTGTGCATTCTGCCAGGAATCTCTGATGCTGTGATTTGCGCAAGACATTGGAAATATATAATATGAACTCTTAGTTGTTGTATTAGTTTTTATATTCTCACATAATGTATCTCAGACACGATTACATTAAATAAATTTTCCCGGCGATATTAATAACTCTGTGTTCGTCAGTAGTGGTAGCCAGGGCTGTCCTAATTATTAAATTGCAGGAAGCGACCATTATCTATATTATATTATATAATAGAGGTACCGGAACGACGTTCCACAACGCTGTCAAAATTTAGGTTTTATATATATATATATATATATATATATATATTAACCGTGACCGAAAGAAAAATATGTCAACTAGTAATATTATTATTTAATTTATACCATATTAAAATAAGCACTTGCTAAGCAAGAGGGGTACGTACGCTGTACCCTCCATCATTGCTGAGGGATATGCATATTGTTTTATGGAGAAAAACTTTGTCTTAGCTCTTTCTCAGTTAACTGTTGCCAAATCTCCTAGCTCTCAGTAATGTATGAAAGGGTGTGCTGGGTTAGGAAGGAGCTAGTGGCATCCTCGATTATTCATCGTTGCGAAACTTGTCTTATATTTGAGGGGAGATGGTTCACACGAAAACGAGAAAATGACAACGCTGGATTCCAATAGTAACTATGCAGTTTCCTCGGCGATAATATCCAGTGTAAGCCTGGGTATTTATACACACAAACACGAAAGAGATTACACTACTGTGCATTTTGAAAATAATTCCCGGATGTTTTCTAAGAAAAGAATGTTTTTGAATCATATTTTAACGCTGATTTAAAAAATTATTGATTTTTTGGAAATCATAAAATAAACTTGGGATTTTCTCAATTTTTTAAATAATCTTGACAGAATTTGCGCATTGAAGTTATAGCAAAATACTTGGTTGCTCAAACTTTTATATTCATATACCAACATTGAAAATATTATTTAAACTAATTTTACTCAGTTTTTGGCACGAATTTGACATGATACCTTTTAAAAAATGAATTGAATCTCACTTTTAAAACGATTGAATGTGCTCTAAATGTCAAAAAACAAATGACTGAAGGAAGTGTTGCCAACATGTGAAGATTTGGTTTACAAATTACCACCATTTAATCTAGCTCAATCCATTCAATAATACAAATCTTGACATCAACTTAATTGATTTGCAAAAAAACTCTACGTGATAAGAAGGAACGGATGAAATTTCTGAGATCGACATAAAAATCTCAGTTGAAAACATCCCTAAGTTTTCAAACATGGAAAACCATGCAGACCAGTGTTAATTGTTTGCCAATGCAATACTTTCTTTTTATGGCCAGCATTGGTAGACTCACGTAATAAGGCGGCACTCTAGCAATATACTGAATTGCAGCTGACATGGAGGTCAAGGTTAGAATCACTCTTAAGTTGTGTCATCCTCGTACTTATGCCATTAGTTTAAGGAAGCGGATGGCTTGGACAGACAGTAAGAAACGAGACACCAACAACATTTCTTGAAAAAGTACAATAAGATTTAGTTTTCGAGAGTGATACCAATAGCCCTTTGTAAAGGGCATTTAACGCGATGTTTCTATACATACTTGTTGTATCAGTACAAGACTTAAAACTGCGCCTAATTTTAGAACAGACTCAACATTAAAATCTCCAGACCATTAAATTAATCAATTACAGAGAGAGGGCAGGTCTCAGTTTAGTAGATACCATATTTTTCATCTATAATGAAAATCAAACCCGGACCCTTAACCCAACAGGAAGACGTTCTATCGACTGAGATAAGGCTTAGAGCGATACTTTTTAATAACGTACCCTTGATTTGACCAATAGTGTGTTTTTAATAGGTCTTCTATATCTTACTATTCATCTGAGCTTTCCGCCTATTTACACTGCTGGAGATAAATATTAGGAAGGTAGATTTTAGAGAAAATGAACCCGCATGGTGGAAGAATGAGACATCATCTCAGGAAAAAACTCAAGTACACTTGATAGGAATTAAAACTCCGATCAACCACATTACCGACAAACCAGACTAGGTGAAAATGATGCCTTTGTCCACGCGACCCCTGGGGCAGATGCTTACATCTAATAACTTGTCCTTCTTAATTATATATCTCGTAAAAAATGAGCACAAACCACTACACCTAGTTTCATAGCTGAGGGGATTGCAGGTCTTATGGTGAAAAGATGAATCTTCGCTCTCTCTCTCTGTTACCGGTTGCCAAACCTTCAAGCTTTCGTTTGTTGGGAAGTGAGGGGGGAGTGCTTACTTGAAAATCCCTCATTATAAACAATGTGGCATGGGGAGGTTGGGGGGTTCAATTGATAGGCAAACACATTTACTCTCGGTGTACAGCCTTTTCTAGAAACATTAACTATTTGCACAATCGTATTTTTTTTTAAGATTGAGGTATATTAACTTTTTTCTATTCCCCACTAAATTATGCTTAAACTATTTTATATATAAAGCTTTTTTCCTCATAATTAATTTAAAAACAATATGCATTGCCGCTTGAGTTACTGAACAAATTCCATCTTTACGAATTTAGGTGTAGACTCTTAACACCATTGTCCTTTCTTTACTACTTAATATTTTCTTCTTGGAATGTAATTGCTTGTAACCAGCCGAAGACTCCATAATTTATGATACGCACTGTTATTATTCAAATAAATATATTAATATACACATAATATTATAATTCCACAACCTTACGGCAAAAAAAACCCAACTAAACACACAACCAACATATACACAAAATCTTTACATGATCAATAAAAAAAATCTACACAGAGTACTAATAAAATATGTGTTTATTTAGTGAATGTTTTTGAGCTATTTATTAGGAACACGAGACTCAGGCTACTGTAACTTTACGACTGTACTGGAGGAAGAAGCACCAACTAATGGCAACAACGATAGCCCAGCATTGCCAAGTTTGATATACATTCGAAGGAAGAATGTTCATGGAAAACAAAATAATGACAACGCTGTTGCTCAATAGTAAGCATATAGCTCCTTCATCAATGAAATTATGTTAGTTTAAATTGGGGGTGTATGGATGCAAGAAAAGGTAAGTGTTTTTGCACTTTTTGTATTAAAACATTTTTTTGGCCAAAATAAATCAAACATTGGTCCAGTAGAAACATATAGTTTGATATCTACAAATTGTGATATCAAGAGTTCTTGAATATCTGTCATTCTCAAGGCTCAGATTTTTATAACATATCATTTATTTGGCTATTACATATAATGCTCATAAGTACTTTACATAAACTCTGTTCATGATCACCTTGTTGCATAAATGTTTGTTTTATAGCCCTTGTTGTGTCATTTTGGAATTGTAGGCTGTATTTTCTTGATTATCGTTCTTTTAGAGTCATTTATAGGCATTTTTGAATAATCTTTGGCATGTTTGAGTCATTATAAGGTTTTCATATTGAATAAATATATTTTCAAATACTATGAGTATTTTATAAATGTACATATTTTTCCAACACACACTTGTAGGAATGAAAAGATAATGTAGGCCATAAACTTTGTATATTTTTGTTTATATGGTTGAAATTATACAGTATACACAGTACATTCTGTAGGCCTATATACTTTCATTTGAAAAATACACATTCCTGGTGACGCACTGCTTTGGGAGGAAATATCTATTTCTTCTGAAGAAGATATTTGTCAACCATTATACATATATTTACTTTAGTACCACATCATAATACCCGTTCGGGATATACGCCTAATGTTATAATGTATATTTAAAGAAGCAAGAGTTTAGTTGTTAAGGACTTCATTCATGGATAATTTTTAGTTTAGATTTGCAAAGTACGTGGTGTATATTAACTCGAGTGCATTTATGACGAGTTTTTGTTCATATTTTTATATACTTTTATGAAAAGTTGGGGTATTTATTTGTTCACCAAAATTCGGGCCCTGGCACTAGACGTGAAACTACGAAGAGAAAAAGTTGTCATTAAATTACACGACAACCTTGAAAGATATTCAAGAGTTGTTGAGGTCACCATAAGAAGAAAATTAAAGTCTATGTTCCTAACGAAGAAATATTTTATTTATATTGTCCAACACAATGATTTGCTATTTAAAAAAAAATGCAAAAAACCACACCTTTTCTCACGTTATCTACTCTACCCTCTCGGTAAAACTATTTTAAAATAAGTGGAATAATACGTACAAACATCTAACAGCGCTATGATAACTTTATCATACTGTGGTTACTATCGTGGTTGTTAATTTACCGCCCTGTTCTCCTCTCCCAGTGACGTAGATATTGAGTGTGTATATGAGAGAGAGAGAGAGAGAGAGAATAAGAAAGAGGCGAGATAGAGGATTATTATATCCTATTTTCTAAGGATCCGTTCACATGCACTGTCACACGTTGTGTGTAAACGGTTGACACGCGTTGACGGATATTTTATCGGAGAGGGTGAAGGATGATTGGAGGGGGAGATTAGTAGGGGGAGGGAGGAGTGGTTGTTTTTTTGCAGGTCTCAAGCACTCCATGACGTGTAGTCTATATTGACGTCACACCCTGGCGGTTAACGTTGGAAGGAGGCTGATAATCGTGTCGTCATGGTTTGGTTACCTTTTAGTCATACGGTGCAGATAAGCCTTATCCAAATATGTGGTGAGGATTCCACTGATAACCACTTCGGTGGCCGCATGGTCTAAGGCAGGCTTGTCACGGACCTTTTGATGAACGATTATCCAATGAGACCATATTCTTCTTTTTATAAAAGTCGTAGAGATAACATATTTAAGAAGATTTAGATATAACTCAACCTTTTCATTAAATCTAATTAACTTTTAATTTATATAATTTAATCAAAACTTTTGACTGGAAATGTCAAATTTATTTTATCTTGTTTTTTTAAAATAAGTTTTATTTTTAATTCTTGTATTAAACTACACTTACATTGAAATGTTAATATGTTATGAATGATAGTTTGACCATTTGACTCTTTCAAATGTCCAATTATTGAGCCAATAAATATTTTAATTTTAATGTAAGTTTGTTACAAGTATAAGTACAAGTATAAGTACAAGTTATAAGTGTTATTCCAAGAGTGTAAATAATTTTTCTATGGTCGTTTGTTGTACAGCGATTTATCCTTAATATTCACATTTATAAATGGTTTAGTTTAAAATTATATAATTTCAATTTTTAAATAATAATAATAATATCTAAGTCTTAACTAATATTTAAGAATGTGGTAATAGGGAATTTGGCATAGTTTTGAGAAATCTGAGTTTGGCTTACCAAATTCGTTTTTTTCTTCAACAGGGATCCGTTTCCAAAATTTGTACTCTCAATATGTTCAATTTTTGGCAGCAAATAAGTGTGTTTTATCACAGGAAATGGAACCAAACATCCGTGAGTTTGATATGCCTTGTCTAAAGTGTCGCACTCGCAATAGACTAGACTTCTGATGACAGTAAGATTGAGGTTCAATCCCGGTCGGGTGTACTGAGGGTGGTTTTCCCTAAATGGTTTCCCACTCTTTCTTCCCCACGTAAATGTGGGTACGTTTCTTTAAATGCAACCTTACTCATCCTTAACCCATTAGCGTAATTAGTTAAAACCTTACCATTTATCTACGTTGATATATTTCAAGCAGGTGTGGCAGGAAATATTTTTTGACTAGGAAATTATTAGGTAGTTGTTCTTTGTCAATGCCGCCCATTTTTT